>VBVR01006192.1:0-10222 GCA_011638315.1 Tetramorium parvispinum
CAAATATATATACATTTAATGTATATACATTTAATAAAAAATATATATATAATTATAAAATATATAATTATAAAAAATTTAAGTGTGTAAATTATATATTTTCTTTTATACAATTTTTTACGGGTGACCAACAGCACATCTTATAGTTCGTATTAGTAACATCATTGAGCCCGCGTTCGCTGCGCGAAAATTCTGTCCCGTCTGCGATCACTGCCTGAGCCTCAGTCCTTGCTGGAACTGCGGATATTATTGAGGTCAATTAATAGTGACGTGTAAATGGTAATGATTATAACCTGTTATAACTTTTGCTGTTGGAAAATGCAATTTACCTTCAATTTAAATTTACGATTTGACTTCTTTAGAGGTTTTCATTTATAAATCGTGGCTCTTTGAATTGGATGTTTAAAAGGATAGAGAAGGAGAAAAATCGTTCAACTCCCAACTATCCGCTTGTTTGCACACGTGCTTGTTCGATATTAATTTTTATTATTTTGTGAAAAATTAAATATTTCTTGAAAGGTAAGAAAATTAAAAATTTCATTATTTCACATTTGTATGTTTAATTTGTGTTATAAGGTAAGAATATGAAAAAATGTCTCACATCGATCACACATTTCCACGTGGTAAGCAGCCCAGTTGACTACATAACAATATAACATATTGTTATATTACTTACATTGTTAAGTGCGAAAATAACATAGATAATGTAATTAATGCTTTGTATCGACTGGGAGTCTAATATATATTAAAGCCATTTTATTACGTCATTTGCGACAAAATAAAATTAAAGGTTTTGATTAGTTAAACTCGTGACGCGCATCATAACGCGATGCGTGACGTCCTAGGTGGGAACTCAGCCTTATTATTCTTCATATCTTTCATTTTCTTTCAGAGAAAGAATATGGCATTTTATTCTCAAGCTTTATATCGTGAATATAGTCGATATTCCTATGTCAGAAGATTATCAATAGGAGAACAGGATCGTGTTGATTTTATCTATCAATTTGTAAAGAATAGATTTATTCCTGAGATATGCAGTAGTACTGATAAAGATATTAACCCTAGCGTATTCTATACTGCCGGTGATATAACTGGGATACCTACCAAATTTCTAAACTCTCCAGAAATATCTTTTGAGGTATATGTATATGTATTTCTTGATATAACCCATACAGCACAGAAAGATTGCAGTAACATTGCAACAATCTTTCACTGCAACAATGCAATATCGCAGTTTCATTGCGAAATCTTGCTGCAGTGTTGCTATTTTGTTGAGCCGGCGTAGCGCAGCGGCTGCGGCAGCGGACTGTCGAGCTGCCGACCCGAGTTCAATTCTCGTTTGAAATTCTTTTTCTTTATTTTTTAGTCCTGTAAAATTTTTGAATAAAAATTTAAATATTTATACTAATAAATTCTACTTGAGTGAAGACTATCGAAAAGGATTTCACAAAATTCGAAACCATCAAGAGTCTATTGTATATGTATATGGTAAGATCAAGAAACGATTTAAAGAAAATAAGCATTTTATCGCATATTTACGCCTTAACATCATGTTATAATATAAACACTATTTTACGTTTGTTGGTGGAAGTTTAGGTGAAAATTACCAGAATAAAATTTTCTTGTTTTTTTTTTAATATCTGTAATAAAACAGGCGTTACCATTGAAAAAATAAACCTGAGCCTTATTAGGCCCAAAATGAACCCTGGACCTAATATTTAAGTAACTCATGTGATGGTTTTCTTCTAACTCTACAACTTTCATTTGAAAAAAAATTTTTTTTTAATACATTGCTCTTGCAATATGTTGATGTTTACGTTAAAATGGCTAAACACGCTCTGGCCCAAGTCGGGTAGAGAATTCATAGGATCCCAAGATTTAACTATCTAGAATACCTATTTCAAACGTGATCTATCAATTAGTAACGTTAGTTTATTTATATCACTTTTGCAATATGGAATGTCTTGTTAGCGTTGATCTTCTCACTTGTCAGATTCATGCTGATCTTTATTAGAGTCTCATACAATGTTTATCATTAGCAAAATAAATTAAATTCAGCACTTGTCGAATGCACGTGATGTCACATACGCTTGAACGTTATTCGTTCACGACAACGCTTGGAGGTAAAATGCCCTGAGTCGAAACGTGATAACGTCAGGAGTAAAACACTCTGAATCGTAACTTAATGCGAATTGTTCAAGTACACACAGGTCACGCGTACTTTCGTATCTTCAACTCGATGACTAGACTACCAAACTGACTGATTGCCGAAACGCGAAAAAGGTAGCCTGCGCGACCGTGGAGCATTATATAGTCATTGACCCACGAGTTCTCTTATTAGAGATTTCTAGATCACAGAAACCGCGGATCGATGTTTACGAACGGAGATGATCGCGGCATCGAGATCAATAATATACCACTCCAGTTACTTCAAAGCACTATAGTATGTGTCGGCTAACTATGAAGATTGAAGAAGGGCGTTATGAACATGTGGGTGTTCGCTATTTTCTTAATCTATTCGCTTTTTCTGTCGTGTACGATCGCGTAGAGCTCCATGTATAACAGTTTCCTTATTCATTCGTCATAGCCCTCAGCATAGTTTATGAATATCGAAAGGATGCAGGATAGGTCCCCTGACATGCGTTTCGTTATTCTGACAAAAGTCACGACGTAGTATGCACCATACGGAAGTGGTGTAGCTTATACGGACGCTGACTCGTCCCAATAAAGATCGTGTGTCGCAAGTGACCGAGCGCGGATGAAGAGCTGCTTTGCTGGCGTTCTGTTGATCGGATGCCGGTCTCTCTACGAGAAGACAACCTCTCTCTCCCTCCTCCGTCTAAATTTTCTTTGTTGAAGTCACATGCGTTTTCGAGACAAAGAGAGGTAACGATAGCGTGGCGACAGGATGTAAGTTTTAGTTTTTCCGTACTTCTTATGTAGCTGACGAATTCGCCCGCCGGGCGTTATTTTTATACTTATTCTGCGTTGTGGACGATCCCACTTTAAATATTCTTATCTTCCGTACCCTTTGCGCCGCGGACTATTCCGCTTTCGTCAGACATTTCCTTTCAAACATATCTTACGTTATGTACGATTCCATTTTAAATATTCTTGTTTTTCGAATCTTTTGCGCCGTGGAAAATCTCTTTAAATATTCGTATTTTCCGTACCCTTTGCATCGCGGACGATTCCGTTTTCGTTGGACATTTCCTTTCATGCGTCTCTTGCGTTATGGGTAATCCCGCTTTAATCGTTTCTCGGCTTACCGCCTAGCTTGCGTAGCGGATGATCCCACCTTCGTCAACCGTTTACTTTCTGCGTATCTTGCGTTGTGGGCAATCCCAGTATAACTGTTCTGCGTTTTCTGACATATCTTGCTTCGCGGACGATCCCACTTTCGTTGACCGTTTACTTTCTGCGAATCTTGCGTTGTGGGCGCTCTCAGTATGACTGTTCTGTGTTTTTCGACGTACCTTGCTTTGCGGACGATTCCGCCTTTGTTAATCGTTTAATTCGAACGTATCCTGCGTTATGGTCGATACCACTTTACCCTGTGTGATTATTTCTATGAACGTCGTTATAAATAAAAAACTTTAGATAGCATTTAAGTTGGTTTCACACGTTTGAGGCCATGACGGGCAGCACGATGCTGCGTACGGAAGATCTACTACTCTTTAAAGGCAGTACAACGCTGCACGTACTAGGTCTTGACGATTCTCACGTTGGTGACGAGCAACATGAGGCTTCATGGATGTATTCGGGCCGTTTCTTACTCCGGGACGGGCCACACGATGCTGCAACTGGATGGTTTTCACACCTCAACGGCGGAGACTCAGCACGATGCTGCACTCGTAACACGAAACTGCATATAACTACCAGCATGAGGTTGCCTATACCCAGCATACTACTGTATTATCACGGAGAAGTCTTCACGCCAAACAGGACGTGACCATTTTTACACCATCCCTGTTCTACTCTGCTCGTGACATCTTTTCTGGGAGCAGATTATGTCTATTATAACGGGATGGCAAAACTATCATGTGAATCCTGATGTTCTCCAGCCTGAGCTACCGGATTTGGAATTTGTATCTGTTCTCTCAACAATTATTCGAGGACTTTTACTAACGGATCAAGACTCATGTTCGGTATCCAGTGATCTCATCATCGGATTCAATAACTAGGTCACCATTATAATGAAAGGATTAATACGGAATGAGCTTATATCTCAGCGGACCGTACGCGCTAACAACAACGTGTTAACCGTTTACGTAAAGGGACACGTCGGTATCCTAGTCTAGATATGAACGATTGCCCGGGTTCACGCAAGATTTCTACAATATCTCGGTGTCGAAGGCGGCGGTATTCGCTGCGCGTGAACGCCTGAGACAATGACACAGGCATCAATCGACAAGTTTATTACGCTATTCGAAACGACTCCGAAGACCACACGGACTTCTTTCATATCAATCCCGCCATGGACGTGATATTTCTCAACACAGATTTTGGATCACGCAAACCATGAGTTCCATCACTTTACCATAGAGTGCGGTGTGTCGGGTCTGTCGAGTACAGTGCACGTTTGAGTGACCGTGACCGATATGAAATTCACCAAAATTCAAGCCCTTCCCCTGTACACCAGTCCCCTGTCGGAACACACCGAGCGTGGCCACTTCGTGACGGTAGTATTGACTGGTAACCTGGGGAGCTATAACGACGAGAAGCTGTACACTTTCGTAGATGGAAACGAGCAATAGACGTGCAATAATGACCGTCAATCTACTTCATTCCATCTCACCACAATGACGTATAGGCTTACGTGAGCAATTTTGGTCCTTTGAATTTTACAACAGTTCATCAGGAGTGAGGGATCACGATTTTCCAAGACAATATTGGCTCTCAAAAAAAAAAAAAAACGTTACGTCGACGATAATTTTGGCGCTGCTGACCCCATACACGTAGCAAAGGAGAATACACTACAAGTAAATCAACTCTACACGGCGGGCGGCTCCTCCCTTGCAGAAGTGCAACAGTGTTGTCTCGAGTCATTGCTGCCGGATTTATGAAAGGAAACTGAAACCTCTTCTCCTTTCGACATTAACCTCTCTCATTAAACTTCTTGGTTTCGTGTGGAAACCGGACAAGGATACGGTCCATTTCTTCGATCAACCATCGTTGCACGATCTCGTCATGAAGAGGACCATCTTGATATCACCCGATGTTTAATCCATTAAGATTACTCTCACCAGTTTTGATCCGGGCAAAGGTCATTCTTCAAGAACTTTGACTACTTGAACTTAGCTGGGACGAATCAATACTTCCGAAGATGTAACTAAGTTTGGATTGCATTTCGACTACAGCTAGCAACTCTTCAACAATTTGCTATCCCGAGATAGTTGAAGCTTAATTTATCACATCCTTTGGTGCAGATCTATGGATTTTCGGATACCTCGACCTTGGCATTGGCAGCTATAGTAGTACATATATGTGTAAACTTCAGAGAAGAGGAATATTTGATGCTTCTAGTGAGCGCCGCAACTATGGTGACCCCACTCAAATGAGTCACCATTCCTGGTTTGGAGATATCCGCTGCGCTCTTGTTATCACAATTGGTGATGTACAAAGCGAACCTTGGCACTGCCTGAAGTTCCAGTATATCAGTGGATTTTTCCCGTAATCTTTACTTTGATACATCCTTATCCTTTTCATTGGAAGAATATCGTGCGGCATTGAGTCGTGTAATTGAAGAACGCTTGCCATCCGAATCATGGCGTTTGGTAACGGGAAATCAAGACCCGACCGACTGTGCGTCTCGTGATCTACGTTCAGACCAGCTTCTCAGATAAGACTTCTTGTGAAGCGGTCCTAGTTGATTATCATCGCCACAAACCAACAAAGTCGACATTTTTTCTTGAGGTCAGGAACGATCAAGATTTGGAGATGGCGGGCGGTACATACTTATAAAGGATATATCACTATTGTCTGCCGCACCACTTCAGTTTTCCATATAGAAGTCACGGAACCAAATGGACTGTTTATCAATCGACGGCCCCTCATTTTGTGAGAAGCAGTGGAGAAATCTACCAAAATTCACCTTATGTCAGTGATTGAAAATACCTTCACTTACGAAGAGTTAACTACCATTCTGGTCCTTAACGCTCGTGACCGACGAGTGCTATTCAACCTTCAGGAGGACATTGGCCTGAGTGTGGAACGACATAAAGATTTCAACGGATTAATTCGAATATTTTTCCATACGTTACGTTGATTCAAGCGTCCGCCAGCTCTGTATTCTACCAGTCAACAAAGAAGTGAACAATTTGCCAACTCTGTTGTCGAAGACGGACGGCGATATTTAGGAAATTAGTAATACAGCGACAATTTGAGTGTCGTGCGACAGTGTCCACGAAGCGGTCGCGAGCACCGGCGGAAGGGGACCTATTAGACCTCCAGCATGCTTTACATATATCAGGAGAGTGCTGGATGGTCTCCCTGGCAATTTCATTATTCTGACAAAAGTCACGACATAGTATGCATCACACGGAAGTGGCGTGCCTCTGACGTGTGAAGCTGACTTATCCCAATAAGAATCTTGTGTGCGCGAATGAAAAGCTGCTTTGCTGGCGTCCTGTTGATCGGATGTTGGTCTTTCTACGAGAAGAAAATCCCTCCCTCCGTCCGGATTTTCTTTGTTGAAGTTACATATGTTTTCGAGACAAAGGGAGGTAACGATACCGTGGCGACAGGACGTGAGTTCTAGACATTCCGTGCTTTTCGTGTCACGGACAAATCTGCACCCGCCGGATATCCTTTGATGATTATTCTACGTTGTGAATGATCCCATTTTAAATATTTTTGTTTTCCCCTTTACGCCACGTAAAGATTCCGCTTTCATCGGATATTTCTTTCATGCGTATCTTGCGTTGTGGACGATTCCACTTTAAATATTCTTGATATTTCGTCCCTCTTCGTGGACGTTTCCGCCTTCGTCGACCATTTCATTGCTATGTAATTTGCGTTGTGGGCGATCTCGCGTTAAACGTTCTGTTTCCGGCATATCTTGCTACAATAAAGAATCCACTTTCGTCAGATGTTGGATTCATGCATCTCTTGCGTTGTGGACGATCCCACTTTAATCGTTTCTCAGTTTACTGCCTAGCTTGCGTAGCAAACGATTCCGCCTTCGTTGGCAGATTAGATTTATAGATTTATACATGTCATCCGCGGGCGATTCCATTTTAACCGTTCTGCATTTTCCGACGTATCTTTTTTCGCAAACAATCTCGCCTTCGTCGACCGTTTACTTTCTGCGTATTTTGCGTTGTGGGCGATCCCAATATGACCGTTCTGTGTTTTCTGATGTATCTTGCTTCGCGGACGATCCCGCCTTCGTTGACCGTTTACTTTCTGCGTACCTTGCGTTATGGGCGATCCTAATATGACTGTTCTGTGCGTATCTTGCGTTCTGGTCGATATCACTTTACCTTGAGTGATCATTTCTGTAAATGTCGTTATAAACAAGAAACTGACATAGCACTTGTTTCACACGTTTATACATATTACGTATACGTTTGAGGCCATGACGGGCGCGATGCTGTGTATGGAAGGTCTCTTCTAGCCTTTAAAGGCAGAAACCAGCAGCACAATGCTGTATCAGCAGCATGATGCTAAATTAGCAGCACGACGCTGCATGTACTCGGTTTTCACGCCTCTCACGTTGGTGACGAGCAGCACGATGCTGCAACTGGAATACTGTAAAAAATTTGTGTAAAATTACATGTAATTTTGAGACTATAATAGGTATAATTTTACATAAATTTTTGCGTGTTTCTTTAATTTTGCATTACATAAATAAAAACAATTTTTTAATTTGTAAATTGTTTTTTACTGTGTATGCAAAAAAAACAAATTAGGAAATTTTTGCAAAATTTATATATAGAGTTATAAACACGCAAAATTTACAGTTTTTACAATTTTTAATTGTAAATTTACAATTTAGAGTGGATCTCAAAAAATTACCCACTATAATAGGTGTAATTTTACATAAATTTTTTACAATTAAGATCTTCACGGGAAGAAATACGATTGTAATTTTTATTGCATATTGTACAGTAGTTAAAGTTGTACCCAGCAGAATTTTTATTTTGTCTAATTCAAAATGGCGGTGATGGCAAAAAAAATTTTTTTACGCTTTATCTTTTGAGATATGTGATTAATTTTTGCAGCAAAATGTAGCAAACTTAGTACAACTTTTACACACAGTACAATTTTTTTTTTTTCTTTTTTTATAAAATTGCGATGTTAACTTAACGTATCTGCGATCTGCGGCGTATGTTAAAAGCGATCCGCGACGTAAGAAGTCTCCGCGGCGGCTACGATTCTCCGCTCACCTTTGTGTCGCGGCATTTTTGCGCGGATATCAATCGCGGTGCTTGTGATATTCAACACGCCAATAGAAGCCAACTTTATGCTGAAATTTGAGTGAGAATCGTAGCTACCGTGGAGAAATACGGCGAAAAACGTCATTCGATTCGTAGCAGAGCGAGAGTTCAGATACGAGAGTCAAGACGTGTCGAGAGTGAAATTCGCAGTTAATTACTCGCATCGAGATACATTTCACCGACTCAGGGCATTTACCTTTAGGCAATGTCGGATCCGACGCTAAAACAGTTATATGTGGCAGTTGATTTGTTACTGGACATTGTGCAATTATTAGGAAAGAAAGCGAAACCACGGTGTGTGGATATTGATCACGTCCATACCATTTCTATATAACAAAACCCAAATTGATGTTCTGGTGTAATTTTGTTACTTTCTATAATTGGTTTAATTCTTTTTAAAATGAGCTTTCCAAGGACTTTCGACAAAACAGACAGCAAGCTTATTAGTCTATAAGACTGTTACTTCTTCTGATTTTTTCCTTAATTTTGGAAATAATATTATTTATGTCATTTTCCATTGTTGGAAAGTGGTTTAGTCTTAATATGTCGTTGTACACTGGCGATCAAAATTATCACACAGTTATGGCGTTTTGAAGTTGCTTATACATTTTTGTGCAATTACCGTCAGCATTACCATTGCACACCACGAGGAGATTGCTGATCGGATTTGGCGCATTTTATATTTGAAACAATTTGAAATATTTCGAAGAAACTTTAGAAAGTTTGCTGTAACTTATTAACCTGTAGAAAGATTTTTAATATAGGATATTTCATTATACCTATATTAGATTTAATTATATAAGAGATTTAAGACGAGTGTACGCGGCGGCTCCAAACGATATGTGAAATCGCGAATAACGTTTCGATCAAATGATAATTTATATTTTCTTCGCGAACAACCGCGTTCACGACACGAAATTACCATTTATGTAATAATTATACAATGCGAGATTCTAATTAATTCCGCAGCTATTCATTCCTGACATTAAACTATTCTTATTTATTATAACATCCTACATATATTTTGTTAAAATAATTTCTTCTTTGATAATAATCAACAATTAGAAAGGTCAGGGCTAACGAACCACGCTAGATGTTTGTGCTTGTAATGTCTAAAGAACCCCGCACCATTCTTATGGGAAAATGTCTTTCTGTAGATTTGGCTGATTTTTGGATATGTTGTAGTTCTCATCATTGTGAACAAATGTCTCAATGGGCAAAACTTGATCTAATGAGCAGTTTCCAACTTACAAGTCCTAAAATGTCCAGATTCAACTAACGATCATATATATTGAGTCGAAAAACTTATATTTTTCATGTTAAATCTGGACATTTTAGGACTTGTAACTCGGAAACTGCTCATTAGATCAAGTTTTGCCCATTGAGACATGTTAAAAGTTAGTTCGTAGACCATAGGTCAGAATTAGTTATTACAACGCACTGCTATTGGTAGGACTGTGCAGCTACGCTGCAGTGATTATGCGAGTACAAGGTTGGCAAACGGGAGCGGAAGAACGCGCGTCTTTTCGTTTTTCGTTTGTCAGCGGCATATATGTAATACTCCTATATAGTCCAGTAAAAATAGTGCTGAAATCGACTTTTTCACAGGAATCGCTGCATTTTGGATATTTGGTAATTTGGGTCCTCTGAAAACGATGGGCAAAGTTTCAAAATCCGTAGTGCCCGGGGTGGGGGTAAAAACCGCGAAAAAAAGTGTTTTTCGCTTATAGCTCGAAAACGGTTAAGCTTAGAAGAAAACGGAATGCGCCAGCGTGTAGAGC
>VBVR01006193.1:0-10694 GCA_011638315.1 Tetramorium parvispinum
AGACAGATATATATATATATATATATATATATATATAAATAACGTTAGTCTGACGCATGCAGACCACGACAGAATGTATGAATACCTCATAATAACACGTCGCATATGCATGTACGTTTATATATACATATACCTTTGTAATATGATTAGATATCTACGCGTATTTATTTATACTCTGGTCTATATCATACGTGTTCTCGCGCGCACAGTCAGCCTTTCCGCGAATATATTTCGACTATATATTTTCGCTATTACCTGAGATCAAACGTAAACGGTAATCGGTCAAGTAAAACGAGCCCACATAACGAGTTGGCATAATTCTCATCGCGCATATTGTTAATACGTCTAATATATGTATTAGGTATTACGTCAAATCCGAAAGCTGTGACTAAATAAGTATATGCAAATGTATCATAATTAATATTCTTTGATCGTGATTAATCGATAAGTAATTTTCGCAACTCCGCGCGTTGAACGTCGAACGTCGAACGGCGAACGGTCGGGTCGGAAGCCTCTCTGAAAGAGAAATCCGCGCAATAAAACCGAAACGACCTGCTAGACGACAAGAGCCAACTGATCCGATCGATTGCATCGTTTAATCGTACCATTCGTTTATATGGACAAAACTCTAGATCATCGTACTGCCTATAGGGTACTGTCTACGCCTTTAGAAGTCTTCCCGTTCGCATCCCCTTATTTAGACGAAGGAACGTACTAGTCGAATGTAAGGTTTACTGGCAGAGTGCTAGAAACAATAACTAGAACCAATTGCTGGCTGAGCCGAATTTTGTAGAAAGACCGCCGATGCCCTTGCCAAACATGCTACCGACTTTGCCAACAACGTTCGAGGTGACGTTGGACAGATTTGCCAAGGAATTCACGTCTTCCGTCTCAACGATCGTCACTTTTGTCTTAGGTCTCTCCACCTCGTCATCATTGCCATTCTCCGAAAGCCCTCTGCAATGTGAGAAAAGATCAATTAACTTTTTCAGTGATGGAGACACTTTTTCTGATAAAATATTTTTTTATAGTTTACTACTATAGAAATCTCCTCATTTTTAATGGTAAAAATTAAATGAGAATTAAATTACGTTAAATTCAGAGAAAAATAGATAAAAATTTACAACTGTATATTCTGTAGAAAGGAATTGTATTTTTCATATATCTCATAGATCTTCAGTTGCGTGAGGACTTTGCTGCGAATCTGATCCGTACAGTTTCTTTGTCGTATACAACATTTAATGTTACAGATTTATCTATACAACTATTACTTACTCTTCGTTCTGAGCGCTCATAGTTAAGGCACAAGTTGCTTCTTCCGTCTTCATCCTCTTGTCTATAGTCTGATATGTCTTCGTGTTGAGTTTCTCCTCCATGACACCTTGGAGCTCAAAGTCCGAGTAGATCTTCTTCACGATATGAGCTAGGCAAGTACATTGATACAAATGCAGGCTATGATCGAGTCTCTCGGACAACCAGTTGCATAGTATTTGTATCTGCCCCGTATACCATTGCTGAAAAACGTAAATTAAAGTAATTGGATATGAAATCTCTTCTCTCGACAACACGAGACACGGTGTGTTGTTGAAGGCGCACGAATCGTGCGTCTCTTTAGATAAACTGCAATTAGAATAAAAAATTTCGTCGACCACGTCTTACCTCAAAGAAGGTCAGAATCCACAATTCGTCGAGGACTTTGCTGCGAATCTGATCCATACAGTTTCTCATGAAATTTACGTAAGCTTGTCCCATTTCCTTCCCGCTTCCTGATACCTTCTAAAAAACAAATTATAAAATGTTGAAAAATTCTCCATACTTGTATTCCTGCTCTCGTGATTTTGGTTCTTTACTAAATGATGGATTGAACGAAACGAATACCGTGAGACTGAGAATAGAGCCAATGAGAGAACCCTCATCGTAACGAGACAGCTTAGAGAGTGTCGCTTCCAATACCGTGATGAGCTTGGTAATCATTCCATGATTCATTCCCGCTGATGTCTTTTCAATCATGTCATCGATCTTGGCGTGATATTGATGCTAGAAATATTAATACCATTTCTTAATTCTTCTCAACGCTTTCTATCATTCGATCATTACATTAAATGAATATAGCTTGTATGTGATAAAGCTGCAATCAGTATAATTCTGATGGATTTTACAACATTATACACATGAGTGTCCCTGGATTATTACTGGATGTCCTTTCACACAGACAGATTCTGCGAAACACTCTGAACTTTCTTACGCGAAAATGTAAAATGACAATGTACTATAACAATTTTTAAATGGGAAGCAGTTAAAGTTGCTCTGTTAATTTGCGAAAATTTACCCCCAGATATGGTATATATCGTATACGATACAATACACAATAGTAAGGTAATTATTTTATGAATGAAAATGCAGTATGTTTCTCGTAGATCTCATAGATACCGTAGATACCGAATGAACTTACCACGTCGACTCCATCGACAGTACAAAGCTTAAAACTTTGATTCTTGGCGTCCAAAATAACGTTCACCATAGCGCACATTTCCGACGGTATGATATAATCTGTGGAGATGAAAGTCACGCCTTTCTTAAGCCACTGCTGGAAGGCCGCGTCGGTCCTCTGAATACACGACTCCACCATGTCACATGCCATCAGTTTTAGTCTCTGCTCAAGATGTTGCCTGAACTCCTGATCAGGCCAGTGTAAGCCGCCGATGAACGATTGTAACGCATCCAACTTCCAGAAGAGATCCTCCGATGTAGCACAACCGTTTCCCTTGATCTCCCATCGTTCCTTCTCGAAGCCCTTGTGGATCGATTGAGCGATCGACGTTTCCATAAGATCAACGTAACGCACTACCAACGGCGCGAACGTGTCGCGTAGATGCTGATGAAATCTCCCATTCTTCAAATTGTCTAAATGCAAATTAAATTTCGCGACCATCTATAAAACTCTTAGATCTAATCTCAAAGCGTGACATGATCGCTGATACTTGAGATAAGAGAAGATAAAAATTTAATTATGTAGTATGAGATTTAAATTAAACTCACCGTCGGTTCTGAGATAGTCATTCATTATCTGAAACAGTGGGAAACTGTCCCACGTGTCGGGCGGTTGCTCTGCGAGTACTTTATCCATGTCGACGGCGAATAGCGACCAGAAAATCTCGGCGTGCTCCACCATAAGATCGCTAAACCAGGCGAACGCCTGCGGTACAGTGTAGTAGGAGCGGATCGTGAAAATATTGGACATCGCACATATACGGTGGGCATGTTTCCTCTAGCTCGGGGTGATGGGGACGCCACCCTGAGCACGGGGCCCTCGAGTACCCAGAAGACACTACTTCTACCTCATAATGTGCGTGACAACTGTCACGTAAAATTCGTAATGCCAAGCGACAAGCGTTTGCTGCAGATCTAACATCTCAATGTGATTGTTGATTCGAGCGAAACGTCGAGGGAGATATCGCGATTGAATGTCGAGAAGACGTCTTTCATTTGCAAACGATGTCTGCGGAGAAGTGAGAATGAAACTAAATTTAAACTAAACGCAGCAACGTGTGGAGTGCTAGGATAGACGCACCAATGAATTATTCAATTCCTTTGCTAAATAAAAGTATTATTTTTCACGCGTGTAACTTCTAATAATGGAATAAAAATATTGATCGAGCTGAAATTGCTAACGGAAGACCACTTTTTAATTTATAATTATATGATAATTAAGAAATCTTTCGGCTCTCGAAAGAATATACGACAGTTATTTTATACACACGATAATAAATCTAGAAGAACTTTTCATCTTTGATGCGTTTATCCTATTTATTATTCTGTGACGTGTTTCGTGATGTGTATACAAATTCGAAAACGTAACAATGTAAAAAAAATCAAGTGTTGCTCTTGTGTTTCTGCAAGAAAGTGAACGTCTCCCAGTTGCAATAGGATACCTCGCCGCTACGACGTCCGCACGTCAACAATTATTCTACATGAAAGCGACTTTCGTGGTGATAATAGAAGCTCTCTATGCACGTGTCTACGCGAGCCAATCATCTATGACGACGACGAAGAAGAAATGAATGACGGACGCGCGTTTGTCTTCTGAGGAGGTGACGGACCCTTACCAAGTCCGTGTTTCAATGCATGCTGACCCTCTCTCTCGAGAACCCCGAGAATCGACACTCAGTTCTAAAAACCCAACTAATACCTCCGAATAATGTTCCTCGTTTTGCTGGAGCAGGTCGACGCACAATTCGGCGAGATGTATGAGATCCTCCAACTTTTTACTGGGAGGAACGCACACTTCGCCGCTCAAGTCGTCCTCGATCTTTGCTTCGGCAGACAATTTCGTGTAATTTACGAGCGCCGCCGTTTCCAAGCAATTCTTTATCAGAGCCTTCACTTCCTCCTGCGGCACAGGCGTTACGCTGTCCTTCATGAGAACGCGTTCCAAAAGAGATAAAGTCGCCTTTAGCGCGCCTTCCGGACGCCCGAATGGAAAACCGTACCTGTTGCGAGAAGAAACATACTTTGTAACAGTTTTCATCGGACAAAGTAATTTTTGAGTAATAATTTTTTATCAACCAATTTACTGCAATAGCTAGTATAATTATGTATAATAGCATACATAAAAATTTATTTCTTCACACCAAGTAAAGACGTATGTACATATATACATATTATAAAAATTATTCAAATAAAAATCGCAAAGAAAAGATAATTTTGAAAAAGGAAAAAGTGAATTTTGTCAAGGGAAAAGTAACTTTAAAATACGTATCATAAAAAAGTAATTTATACAACTATTGTAATTAATTATAATTAAACGCGTAAATAATTCTAATTGTAATAATTGTGTTTTTGACATTATTTACATTGTTGAAAGGAGATTAGAATTGCTCACCTAAAGTTAGTGATTTGACTCTCGAGAATCTGTCTGAGTCGTTCCTTGATCTCCTGAAATTTATCTTTCTCCTCATGGGTAATCGAGCCCACACCATCGGCAGATGTTGTGTTACCATAAACATGAGTGGCACAGAAAGCGAAACTAAAGTGTATCAATGTCGGATCTATCATAATCCCACGATCGATTCTGTCCAACAGGTCATGAAGATAGCAGAGATGTCGAAAGCATCCGCGCACACCATATCTGTATGTCATAAAACAGACGCTCAAGTTGATGTTGCAAACGAGAGAAAAAGAGGAAAATAATCGCATTAATACTTTCCAATTTTATAATTCTTTCAATGTCTTATAAAACATATACATATTTATGAGATATACATAGAAACACCCTAAGATACTTGATTAAAACAGATAATGAGATAAATGAGCCAAAATATAATACTTGGCAAAGAAAAACAGATCAACTGGCTGAAAAGTTGATCGAAACGAGCCGCCTTATTATGTCTTACCTGGCACAATATTCATCCAGTACAAAAACTTGGCCAGGTGAGAACCAGCCGAGCGAGCAGTAAGGATCGTTGAGCCTGTAGTCCAGGATCAAGTTCTGCAGGTGCTTGAACAGAGCGTGATGATCGAACTTGCATGGATCTGCACTGATGTAATCCTCCATGCCATGCTTCTTCGCACGGTCAGCGTCACCCTGAATCTTACTGATAGTTGAATTCTTGTCAGCCACCGAGACTGGCGGAGTGGGCTTGTGCGACTGACCAGTCGCTCGATACATAGCCATCACCCACAAATGACATTCGTTCTCGTCATCCGAGGCATACACTATGTTATCGCCTTCGCGCACAGCGTTGAAGAAATACCTGTCGAATACATGCAATTTGCGATTACAACGTGTGCAGCTACAACACACAACTATCGCCTGTCAGCTGTCAAGGATCTTGCTCGATCACGTTGGCGTGAAAACTGACGTGTAAAAATTAACTAAATCAAAACTAATTGAAAGCTAATAGCTTTCCAAAATATTGGGTACTAATTAACTTTTTATTATAGAATCAACTCAGATGGAAATCTATTTTTTGAAGCTTTCAAAGAATATAAAACATGGCTAGTAGAGAGCTAGTGGTTTTGCAATAATAAAACGAATACACTAACGAATTGAGTTAAATATCTGCTACTAGAAGCAAAAATGGTCGTAATGTCTTGATAAAAAAATCGTATATATCGGTAATTATATGTAAGGTCTGAATGATTGCAACGAGGCAATCAATCGAGACACAAATGTGTGCGACTACGAGCATGCTGCTGCAGCAGGGATTAGGTATTTTTCGTTTTCTCTCTCTCTTTCTCTCATCTATCTATCTCTCTCTTTCTGTGAGGGAGGAAAATTTACCTTCCTCCCTCCAAATCCATGCCGACCATGAGATTAGCAGAAACGGCCTCGATATAGTCCACTGTATAGCCATCGAGCTGCATCATTTCCGACGGCTCGCTTTTCTTTTCTTTGTACGAGCACATCGCAAATGTGTACTGCGAGACCTGGACCAACACAAAGTACCGCTTCTTCCACTTTTTCCACACGGACTTGCCCATCGCGTAGAGATAGCCGCAGTGCTTCATGTTGAGCGGCTTATCCATGCGGCAGGCGATCTTCATGCGTAGATCCTGATCGGCGCAATTCTTGGGCACGTTCATGCGATGCCACTCGGGCACTTTGCACGACAGCGGGGTGGGGCGGAGAATCACCTTGCCCAGCTCCTTGTCGTCGAGCGCAAGCATCGCCGGATTCTCGGTGTACAATCTGACCTTGACCACCGGCAGCGGGTGCATTGTCGTGAAGTCACCCTGAGTGTCCCACCTATAAATAGGACCCGTGGACGAGAATGACGCGGTCGGCTCTGACCTCCCGTTGGGGGATATATCGGCACACGATCGGCGAGCATTTCGCGCGACCGATCGCCGATTTCTCTTTCTTTTACTCACATAGGCTTGGAGGCCTCGGCCTGATCGGTCTGCAGCTTCTCGCCGCCCTCCACCTCCATGGTGCAATAAACTATTCTATCGGGTGCTAGGCTTTTGAGGCCCTTGACCTCCATTACGACTACTTCCAGCTGGAAGGTCAGGCCGACGTCCATTTTCGTCAGCTGGGGATCAGAATCGGCGGAGTCGCCCTCCAGTTTAGCGAGGGAGCTCTGACAGCGGGAGCGGGAGCGCTCACCACGATGGTTGTAGCGCTTCAGCTTCTGCAGCCCGTATTTGCTGTCTATCGAACCCTTGGAGACCGGTAACGACTCCAGATTTGTCATTAGCAGGTTGATAGACGACTTGAGCTCCTCGATGTAGAGCGACTCCATCTCTTTCAGAAGGAACCTGGGCATGAGCTTGCGGTTCTAGGGATAGAGAAGGAACGGTCGGCGTTCAGGAACTGCACGAGCAGAAGCGATATATATATCGGTGGACGATATCTCACAGCGAGATATAGAACGAGAATACAACGAATAGAAAACGTATCCATGTCCAAAATGAAACAGCGTTGAAGAGTAAGTATACAAGTATATATATATATAAGAATAAAAGCCGAAATGAAAAGTAGAACAAGCGATCCTCACACACACACACACACAATACCTTCTCCATCTCGTTGACTTTCTGTATGCGACCGTCCAGCTCCCTCCTGATGGCGGCAGCCTGCTCGTCGGCTGAGTCCAACAGGAGGGCGTTGAACAGAAGCTGGTGCTCAAACTTCTTGATGCCGAGTATCTGCTGAAACATGTCGTATAGCTGCTCCTTCGACAGTATCAGCTCCGAGTTCAAAGACTGCTGTTGCATCCTGGAAGGCCGTTTGGTGTCCTCGTCACCAGTACCTTTCAAAATGCAATCGAATTTGGCCAACCAGGATGTAAGCACAGTCTCTTTGCTCAGCCCATCGATTTCCGGGAGGCTCCGAACACGCTTCTCAATGTTCTTCTTGAATACCTCGCGGAAGTCGAGCTGGGAGCATGCACCGCTCTGTACCATTTGTACCACTCGGTCCGACTTGAGGAACACGTCGTAATAATTCTGTATGGCATTATGGAATGCCTCGTCGGCCATGATTTGCGTCTCGCCCTTCAAAAAGCTCTGCAATTCATACAAGAGTGTCGTCAATTTATTACAAGCGAAACAATTTATCCCACACTATTTTCTTTCATCTTGTAATGTTCCTCTCGCCAAAGTGTGATATACATCATTTTACAATTCTAAGAGGGTTATCATTTTCATCAACATCTAAAACAATTTGCTCAACAGAGCTACATGTCGAATGTCTCCTTTAGCTAACATATATTAGATTTCTGTTCTGAGGAAAAGCACCATACCATTTTATTTGTCTCGTAACTGAAGGCTCGAAATAAAATAAAAATTTGTAAAAAATGTACGTACACATTTATATTCTAGAGACTGCTTCCTGTCAAAGATGTGATATCATACTTTTTATAGTATTTTATAGTTATTCTAGCTTTTAAAAAGAGAGATAAGTTCCTCTATATACAATAGACACGCAAAAATTGACTTCTTGAAGATCATTATGTATATACCACTTCTTGGCTATCAAAATTGATATATCTATTCAAAATTTAAAAAATAAGTTAAAAATATGGTATTATGTTTCAATAAAAAGTTTAATAATTTATTAAATCATTTTTTCATGCAATATCTTTTCAAATCTGAAATTATTTTGCCAAAGAAATATATGATAATATATTACAGTATGCAGTAATTGGACACAATGTAAATAGCTAAAGATACTTAACTAATTAAACAGATACTTAACTAATTAAAAATCGTTTATATTAAATGCATGTTTTATATTAAATATCAATGATAGATATTAATAAGATTAATTTTTTGACAAAGAGAATTTATAAGTACGTTTGTTTATCATATTTTTTATTCTTTTTTTAATCAAACATAGACTCTAAAGAATGCTGCATATTTTATTGTAATAATTATAATTTTATATAAGTATTTATTTAATACATTACTAATAAGTAATCGTAAAATTTATGTCTAAAATAATTAAGATTAAAATGAAACATTAAAATTGTTCAATTCACAATCGTGAAATAGTTATTAAATAATAATTTAAAATTATTTCTTTTCTGAAACTTATTGCTCACCTAATATAGCACATAACATAATACGCAACTGATTGGACATATAATTGACTATAATTATAAGATATGTAATTCAACATTTCTGTCATTAACCATATTATATGCATTTCTTTTCCATATTTACTTGATTCAAAATAATTAATAATAAAATTAGTTATAGGTATATATTTAATTGCTATGATAAGACGTGCAATATGTTAAAACTTAGCTCAAACTTCAAAGTAGATTCATAATTTTAATTATAACAGCATTTGATCAGCGTAAGTTTCGGTGGTTGAGAAGAGACTGATAAGTCGTTCGATATATCGTAGAAAGTACTCACCACTACGCATGTGCTTGAAATATAAGAAAAATGAAAATGTAGAACAAATATTGTTTTATAATAATAACAATTTCATAGCAATTCAAATAATTTGCGTTTTTTTTTCTTATTTCTTATTTCTCCTAATATCCAGAAAAGATAGCTTTCTTTATGCACATTTTCCTTACGAAATAATTTCATTTCTCAAACACATTTATAAGTATTAAATATTCATCAAAAATTGTCTCTATTATGTTACGTGGCAAATTTAAAAAGAAGGGATAGTGAGAGATATGAACAATGTGTGACTTAATACGTGCTTTGAAACTACGCTATTCAGTCTTACTTTGTCTTTAGTGCATTATGCATATAATCGAAGAACATTATTATACAGTAATTAATAAAACTTTTTTGAAAGTATTAGGTATTTGGCCTTACAATAAATCACGATTTGCACTGTTGCAACAATTATTAATTAGTATTTTAATCATCACATATATTGGCATGCAGGTAACAATTTGTTTATTTCATCATTAAAATGCAGTATACGATTATTTTGGAAAAGTCATATTTTTCAAAAACTATTTACATTAATTATTTTTTAATTATTTTTAAAAAATAAAAAGATATTAGAACTGTTATAATAAATAAAGTCAGTGTTAAAATGTTCATTTATTTTACAGCGTAATACACTTTTATTATAATCTATTGTGATCATTATATTTATTGTTTCCAGTTATCACTTTTTACTACAATGAAATATAATATGTCTCTCTTCATTAAAGTTATGTCAACCGCTATTCCTTTTATAATAATTACATTAAAGTATTGCGTTTTTGTCTTAAAATCAAAATCTGTAAGTTATTTCTATTGTACAAAGAACGATTAGACGGTTTATTTGCGAACTTATATTCAACAAATGTTAAACAAATATTAATAAATATTTAAATGACAGATACAAACTTTGCACTATCTTATCCGAGAGGACTGGAAAATAATACGAAATAAATTAGAAATCGAGATTATACTGAAGCATGCTCATTATAGTCAATTTTATATTATTCTTCTATTCAGTAAGCAACATTATTTTATTAATCTCATTGTCAGTTATAAATTATATATAAATTATCATAAAAATAGTATTTTGAAATTAAAAATGTGTAAGTAATGTTTAAAAAAATTGTTTACTATTATTTATTTCGTTTTGTTTTTATTTTATAATATTCAAAATTGTAACTTTTCTAATACATTATTATTCATTGTGAAATATTAAAATGTATATTCTATTAAGATTATTCTTCTACAAGTGTAATTTTTTTAAATATTTAAAAATAAAATTTTTTTAAATA
>VBVR01006194.1:0-10694 GCA_011638315.1 Tetramorium parvispinum
CCCTTGCTATCAGACTCGCCGCTTTCCCGGCTATTGCTCTTGTCTCCCTTGCTATCAGACTCACTGCTTTCCCGGCTATTGCTCTTGTCCCCCTTGCTATCAGACTCGCCGCTTTCCCGGCTATTGCTCTTGTCCCCCTTGCTATCAGACTCGCTGCTTTCCCGGCTATTGCTCTTGTCCCCCTTGCTATCAGACTCGCTGCTTTCCCGGCTATTGCTCTTGTCCCCCTTGCTATCAGATTCGCCGCTGTTGCTCTTGTTTCCCTTGCTATCAGACTCGCCGCTTTCCCGGCTATTGCTCTTGTCCCCCTTGCTATCAGACTCGCTGCTTTCCCGGCTATTGCTCTTGTCCCCCTTGCTATCAGACTCGCCGCTGTTGCTCTTGTCCCCCTTGCTACCATCTGTCTTTGGAACATTTTCTCCCTTTTTTTTACAAAACAGTTGTTTGACATCAGTTTCAATATTACACACTTCTTTTTCTGGATCCCATACTGTTCCTTGACCACATTCAAATTCTACTTTATCAAATACATTGGGTCCCACTTCAACGCATCTATAAAACTTTGAACAATCATTGAGGTCTGGGAAGAAGCCAGCAGATGTGCATTCTGAATTATTATTTTTTTTCTCCTCGCTTTGGCTTTCTTCCTTGCTTCCGGATTCATTATCGGTTGGAATTAGTGGAGTCGTAGTGCTCGCTTCGCGACTTTCTTTACTTTTGTTACTTTCCTTGCTGATGGATTCACTACTTTCTTCACTCTTACTTCCTTCTTTGCTTTCAGATCCACTTTCACTACTCTTGCTGTTTTCTTTGCTACCAGATGCGCTAATTTCATTGCTTCGGGATTCGCCTTCGGTTGGAATCAGTGGTGTCGTCATATTTTCCTCGGTTTCCTTACTCTTTTCATTTTCTTTACTTTCTTGTTTGTTTTTTTTTGTTGTCGTTTCTATTTCTTTTGAGTTTTTTGGCTTTGGTTTTTTTGTGTGATTTTCCTTGCTACTGCTGTTACTGGAATCACTGCTTTCTTTGCTACTTTCATTGCTATGTTTATGTTTTTCTTTTTGTTTGTGTTTATCTTTATTATTTTTTTCATGATGTTTTTCTTTCGATTTATTGTGTTTATGATTGTGTTCCTTTTCTTTGATACTGCTATTACTGGAATCACTGCTTTCTTTGCTACTTTCATTGCTATGTTTATGTTTTTCTTTTTGTTTGTGCTTATCTTTATTATTTTTTTCATGATGTTTTTCTTTCGATTTATTGTGTTTATGATTGTGTTTCTTTTCTTTGCTACTGCTGTTACTGGAATTACTGCTTTCATTGCTGTTACTGGAGTCACTGCTTTCATTGCTGCTTTCATTGCTAGCAGTTTCTGAAATCATAAATTGTTTAAAATTTTTGTATTTTCGTTTTTTCTGAATTATTAATTCTGTCTTTTATTTCTTTAATATTGTATTTTTTATTTTGTATTTTCCTATTATTTTTTCACATTTTTTCAAATTTATTACTCCCCCTTTGATTTTACTTTATATATATTTTTATAAAGTAAATTATTTAATGTCTTAATTTTAGTTAAACATTTTTTTTTAATTAATGCTGAGAATATTTACTTATCATTTCTATGAGTTTTCTTATTTTTATATTTTATTTTTTTAATTAATTTTAATTCAATGTATTTTTATGTAATTTTACAATTTTTTAAAATTTATTCATATGATTATTTTTGCATAATATGTATAATACGTGTAACAAACACATTGAATAGTTAATTTAATATTCAATTATTCTGATTGTAATCTAATCACCCTGATTTTTCAATAGGATCCGAAAATCAACTTATTTAGAAAATAATTCTAAATTTGTTAAAATAATTATAAACTTGTTCATCCTACGAACACCAGTCTTATATTGATGTGAAATATCACAAAGTCAAAGTAAATTTTAAGTAAAATGTTGGTGACATGTGAAGAAAGAAAAGCTAAATGGCGTTTTGCAGTGTAGTATCTGCGTATTCAAATCACACATGGAGTATTATCAAGAAAAGTGATTTTATCGTTAATAAATTTCAAACTAAATATTTTTAATAAAAGAGAGTATAAATTTATTTTAAATTTAAATTTAAATTATTAAATTATTTCCTTCAAATTTAAAGGAACAAAAAGTTGTTGACTTTATTACCTGTGCGGTAAACATGATATGTTTGATAAGAGTAGAATTTCAAATAAATTTTCAGTCTTTTAAATAAAATTCTAAATAAAAATAATTATTTCTATAATATAATACATGTTATCTAAAAAACTGAGTAGCTTGAAAATGACTAACTTGTTAAATTCACCGGTTTATATAAATAAACTATGTTTCTGACTTTATATTTATATTTAGCAAAAAAATGCGAAAAAATAAAGACTATCGAAATGTCGTAGAATCAGTTGTTTTTATCTGTTAATGCTACTATTGAAATCTAATATTAGTTGTCTTTCTACGCACATATTACCTACGCGCCTATTACCTTCTTCACTATTAGAGTCACCAGTTTCAATTTTATTTTCAGTATTCGAGCACATCTGCTTTACTTGATCCCATATCGTCCCACTGTGACATGAAAACTCGTATTATACAAATTGTCCGGAACGGAGACGAAGGCATCTGTAATACTTTGTTTTATCCGTAGTATGCGGTAAATACCCTTCCCGTTTGCTTTTACTATTTCCGGAACATTCAGCGATACGTCCTGTGAATCTGACTCTTGTGAATCTGACCCTTCCCATGTATTATGTTCAGCTCCATTTTGAGACTGGTGTTCTTCAATTTCTTTCGAATATTTAAAGTTTAATATTTCCAGAAAAGATATTTTTATATATCTCTAATATGTTTAGTTTATTTATTGAATTGATGATAAATTAATTACCAGAACCACCATGCTTTTTCCGTGATCCGTACTTAAAGCACTCCGCTCTTCCACTTTCCTTAGGTCGCGTGCAGATTCTATGTGCATATGAGTAAACTTTGCCCTGTTCACATTGGTGAGTTAACTGGCGAAATTTACGACGATGATTTCTATCTTTTATGCATTCATAATACTTTCCGCAGTCGTATATATCGGCATAGATGCCTGATCTGATACATCTGAATTGACCATCAGGGTATTGTGGTCGGTGAGAAATTATATTAGGTAATAAGTCATTATCCTGACTGTATGTTCCTAAAACGAAAAATAGAATATGTAATAAAATATAGGATCGTACCTCCCTTCTCATTTTCACTGACTTTATTAATTAATTAAACTAATTATATTTGCACAGATCTTTACTGATTTATCTCTACTTTGTTATAATTTATCGGAAATATTTTAAATTCTTACCATTCTTAACATTGTAAAGTTTCTGTCGATAGCTCGGATAATCCTCCAAGCTAAATTGACCGTGAGAAAAAGATGCAAAAGCAATGAGAAGATAAATAATCTCCTGCATTGTAGAAAATTTAATTCATCTGTAAGTGAAGAAAAATTCATAAAGTAGTATTTTACTACATTGTACGATGGAAAAACAATATTATCTTTCTAATGAAATTATGTTTTTAAAAATTAAATACTATTTTGTGTACAAAATTTTTACCTTGTAAACGTAAATATCATAAACGTATGAAGTAGCCGCAGAAACAGTTTTTATTAATTGCGATTAAAATATGTATGATAAAAATACGAAACGATGCAACGAGAATGTTCTACTTACTTCGCTGTTTAACTTTCGCTGATCTCGTAACCGCGAGATGATTCGATGTCACAGTTTATATCCTCTGAAAATCTTCAGAGTTATGACATTACAAAATATATTTAGTGAGTTTTAATATATATGTGGCTGTGGATACGTTGCATGTATATAATATGTGTAAATCAACAACTGATTTCCAATTGAATAAATTCAAAAGAAAACTCTGTATGTATTCAGTCCGATGTATAATTAAAATTTACGTCGACGGCATGTGCGTCGTTATATCTTAACAGATAATTTTGATACTGTCTCATGAAATATCCTGAATATACATGTGATTAAGATATTACGTTAATAAACGTAATGAGAAAATTAATGACAATACATGGCTGCCGTTTTTGTATGCTCTAAAAGAGAAAGACGGAAGATTCCACAAAAGGTGTCAGTTTTGATATCAGTTTATTATCAGTCTGTTTTCAGAATATAATTAACATTGCCTCTTAGTTTATTTAAATCATATTTGTGGGAATACAACAGTTATAGATAATCTACGACAGTAGATGTTCTCAGGGCCGCAAAAAGACCAGCTTTAATACCATTTGCCACTTGTCTCAATATTAGCTCACGCTACAATACATATTATGTATAAAACATACAACAAGCAGATGAAAATAATTAGAAGTTTTAAATCGTATCTTTGAACAGAAAAATTTCGAACGTCGTGTGTCATACATAAAGTAAATAGAAAATTCGCTATATCGACGAATCGTGTAAATCAATCTGTTATAGTATTCGGAAGAAAAATATAAGATATATAGTATTTCAGTTAAATTATCCAAATCCAAATATCATTAATTCAGGCTGACAATCCTGGCATAAATCCAATTGATGAGTCCAATGACATTTTCCTGATTCATTTATTTAAGGTTTGGCAATCCAAGATCCTCTGAGCTTCAATCTGCAAGTGACAATAGTTAATAAATCGTAAACGATACACAGCAGACTCTCACAAGCGTTCTGATGTTCAAATATTTGCATTATGTAAATGAATGTTACATTTCGAATGTCGCACAATAATTTACGGTCAGCAACATTATATTGAAATTATCAGTCTTTCACAATTAATATAATTAAAGTATAATTACGTACAATTAGTATAATTAAGAAATTCACGAAGAGATTAATTATATTTGTATGCAGTACCAACTTTTTACGGGTTAAATTTAAACTTAACATTAAATTTTCCAATTAATTTCACATCTTCATACCTGAATGAACGAATATAATTTTAACAATTGTTCCAGCGATGCACCTTGCGACGAACAATCTGTGTTACTCGATCTTACCCGCATATCTTGGCTCCTTTTACCTTGACCCCATCCGGTAGAAAAATTTAACTGAGCTTCACCGTTTGCAATAAGGATTAAGAAAAGAAATGCTAGAGCGAATAAGCTCACAGGCATCTTACAGTACCTTAAAAAAAAGTTTTATTATGTACATATGTTGTATTACTATGAATAACAAATTATTTTAATGTATAAAAATATCAACAGCTACAAATACTGGCTCTTGAAAAGATTCTAATGAATTGAATTTATAATGTAAATGATCAATATTTATTTTTAAATATTTATTATTTACGTTAAGTAATAAATATTTATGTTATATCGTAATAAAATATTTTTGAATATTTATACAGCTGACACCGCGGACGTGTTGTATTAAATATGCATGAGATATCATGCGTACGTAAAATATGATCCAAACTGAAAAATATTTCTCGAAAGAAATTCACAAATAATACTACATAACGCAAATAATTCATAATAATGTAGTCGAAAATACGAATGATAGTTATATGTAAATTTTTATGAAGAAGAATTCGCTGTATTGTGTAAAAAGAATCTTCGACAAGTTATTAATAAATTCATAAATTAATGAAAACAAATAGTAAAAACTCGATCTCCATAAAATAAAATATGTTCTCTTTTTTTTCTGTATGAATAATCTGCGTTTGTTTCCAGCACACTTGCGTTTATTCGCGTGTCGAACAGTCTGTCAGTTTGCCGCAATCATTGTGAACAGGCTTGATTGTTTGTAACGGGCCGAAATAGTCGCACTATTTTCAACGAAAAGTGAGAAGAAAGTGAAAGAGAGAAAAAGAAAGGGGAAAAGAAAAACTCACATTGCAACACTTTCTTACGGATAGATATACGGAAATGTGTCTATTTTTCGTTCGAGATAACGCATACAATACCGATGTGCAAGAGATCTCGTTTACGAGAGCCTAAGATGCGGTTGCTGTTTATATACATTACTGGACCCCTTGCTGCAACGCGCGCGCACGTTACAACATCTCGATAGATTCGATCACTATTCCAAGTGGGATAATGAAAATCTCTGCGCCGGCGTTAAGCGTTTCGCTTTGCAAGCCATCCCGCGGATCGCTTCTCGCGCGATACCAGTGCGAAAATTAAGACGTGAATTGAGATATAAGAGAGATTATGAGCGGTACGCTGCACAGAGATAAATTTAGAGGTATATTTCACGCGATCGCAGTTCTCTTTATAATTTTGGATGATTGCGATCTTATCACCCCCGCAGCTATCGGTTGTTTTCTGTTTGCACACGCGTGTACCGTAATTAATATATATTTAACAAACAACGTTGATGAAATTCCAGAGTCTATGTAACAGCTGCATCAAAATGAATGTTGAATATTTATTTGCTACATTAGTGACGTCAAGATGTAAAATTATGCAATCTTGATGTAGCAACTTTTTTTAGCTTTTTTTACATAGCTTTCTTTACATAGGACGTTCCGTCCGCAATTAAAAAAGTAACGAACCAACAAGAAACAAAGATAAAATAAATTAGAAGCATAGAGTAAAATATTTTTTATACAATATGGCATCTTGTGTGGTTTAGAAAATTATTTTGAAAGTTGGAAAATTAATAAGAAACTTTGTACACAGTGTTAATGAAAGACTTCAGGATCGCTGTTTTATCTCATTTTCTTTTCCTCGGTTAAAAAAAAAGAGAGACGAAAGAGAAGTAAAAATTTCGCCAAAATTGATTTGCGTATGTTTGCGATAGAATTCTTAGGTTGGTATTCATAGTCACCTCTTATATTTAGATATTTAAGATCATCTTAAGTACAGTCTTATATGATTCTAAATCAATTACAGAGCCGAATTAGCATCTTAAGATATTACTTAAGACGATTTTAAAATAAGAACTGACTATGAATACCGGTCTTAATGTATTAATCAGATTTTCAATGATCAATGCCTGTTTCGCTATCATTTCAAAATGTTCAAACTTAATGAAATCACAAGCTATTTATAGTTTTTCACGTCACGTGATCAAAAGAAAAAATTATATCCACCAAAGTAAAATTAATCAATTCAAGGATTAGTCTTGCAGATTTCTTAAACAAAGTTAATTGTTTATCAAAATACATTGTGACAACAATTATTAAGATATAATACACCTGTACAAACGAAAAGCATTTCAATTGTGTATGTTTTACGTTAACTTTATGGTAGGAGAAAAAAGAGACAATATAAATTTTGATGTAATTTTTTTTTCTCGGAAATAATTTCTGTTTAAAATTATTTCGATACGTAAGTGTCGTCATTGTGACGATTACATCTCAAGAAGCAAACTATATTGTTTGCGTCATTCGTTGCCAAATTAAATTAGCGTGTGCGTTTCACTTGAGGGTTTCCGACTAATTTGTTAACGAGGGACATAGCAGGATGTGAAGCCTTATTGATTACTTCATCAATCAATGACATTACATATCTAACAAAGTAGGTGTATTGAATTCGCGTGACGGTCGTAGCGCGAATGTCGTAATATTCAGAAATTTAGTTCTTAAAAAAAAAATACTTTCGTGCATTCACACATTAGCGGAATAATTAAATAAGAAAATGTATATTCGAATTTCACTTTATTGCTACAAAAAAGAAATTACACATAACGTTCTCGAGCTAAAGGTGAATCGAGGATAAAGGATAATGGTGCGCTCATATGCGTTGCCGTCGATTATCACATATTATAAATGGTTCACGATAATTCTTATTTTTCTAAATAATGTACAAGCTTGTGTACACGCGCGCGCATTATATGTATATGTATATATATATATTCTTGTATCTAATTATTTGAGTTTTTTTTACAGTACGTTTTTATTAGAGTGTAGAGTAATACGTTATAAGATCCAATTAAGATTTACTTATTAAGATCGCGTGTCAAAAAATGCATAATCTTCCTCTATTTTAAAGGCAGTGTCGAGTAAACATTTATCAACAGCATTTACGAACTCTTTATTCTTTACGACCTATTGTTCATCTCTGTGAATAATAGAAATGACACTTACAGCTGTATGAAATTGGTGAGGAATGATAATGTTAATTTCTTTTTACAGTGCCGTGAAGTGACGATTATTTATACAAATTCCATGGACAAGTCTCTTTGAGGATCTTTTAACAAGTGAATAAGAAATACGTTTCTTCGCAAAAAATTATAAAATTCTTATGCTCCTATATACCATGAGCTAACGGAAGTTAAAAAAAATCGAGCAACATTTAGCGTTAGTTATACGCTAAAATGACGGTTTAATCTATTACAATTATTATACACTAAAATCTTTATAAACTTTATATTAAAGTAACATCTTTGAATAACGCTTGCCATACATCGCCTCAATGTAAAAGGAAGTAAACAGCACGGCAGTGCACAAGAGTTAAATTTTAACATAGATCCTTATTGTGTCTGTTATATTTTATCCATTTGTCATCTTAATCGTTGTTCAATGGCAACCTCCTAAATAGCTTATAGACACTCCTAGAGGAACGTTCGCGAAATCTGCTCCTCAACCTTTGAGATCACACGCGTCCGCCTAAATTACATTTCTTACCATATACATATATGTCTTACCTATACAAATTGGATTTCACGATATGTATTAAGACTGCGCGGTACGTTGAGTTCTTTCCAATATCCAATTAATAAAAAGCAAGTACTTATATCTACTCTCGGTATTTCTAGTAATCATCAAATTATGACATTTGATTGTGATTGCTTTTATGCTAGGATCAATTTTATATTTTAAGTATAAAAACATGATTTAACATTTCTCGGTTATTTATGCACAGTGTGAATAAATTATCGAAAATTCACCGAATATAATTATAAATATATATAAATCTAGTCAATATGAGTTTAAACTTTTTACAGAATATTTTTGGAGGATATTATGTTTATTGTTTTACTACGTTTGCTCACGATACATACCAAAATATATTCGACGTTTATATTTCGTACTCACATGACTCATATTCGATTATTCATCATTGCATTTATCTCCTCATCGATTTATAAGTTATAAAAAATGGTAAAAACCTTAAAGCGCACGAATAACCGAGAAACATCTGTATCAGAGTATATCTCAACGTAACCACATGCAGATAATACATGTCACTTTTATTGTATATGAGAACTTTAAAAATAAGAGCATCCATTTATACATAAATACTTATCAACCGCATGAAGGTATAGCGAAAATGACGACATCAATGTTATGAAACAGTGGCTAGTCAATGAAGAATGAATGAAAAACAAGTATGTCCATAATGAAGATGGGCTATGTCATATCCTGAAATTATTTGCCAACCGTAATATACAGTGATGTTACGAGTTATTATTCGCAAAATAAAAAAGATTAACATTCAAAGCGCGCTATGGCACTCGATCTTCATGCGTCGATTTTTCGTTTGTCTATATCCATGATTGTAATGTCTGAAATACTTGGATCAGTTACTTATAATAATAAAGTATCCTATTAGCAGAATAACGGATAAATTTGCGATGGAAACGATATTTTCGATTTTCGCGAGAAGTATACACGTATAAAGGATGGATATACATATATATACCCAGTAAGCAAAATGTTAGTAATATGCAAGATTTTAACTAAATATTGCAATACATTGCTGGTAGAAACCGAGCAAACTATTGTTTCGTAATCATTTAAATATATAATATTTTGCGATTAATCTGTCATTCTATTGATTTCTGTTATATTTTTGCTGGCATTTTTTCCAACGAAATTTTATTTTACTTTGCAGATACTATTTTCGATTTGGCTACTGGGTAATTATGTATATATGTGTATATATATACATATATATATATGCATGCATAATTATATAATATATTAATATATATATATACTATTAGAGTCAAGAAGTTCCCGGAATGAATTTTTAAAAATTTATTTATTGAAGTTATACAAATTTATGCCACTTGTACTTGAAGGCAGTGCCTTCAAAGTACTCTCCTCCTGCATTTTACACACTTGCCCCAACGTTCGTACAGCTGTTGAAAACATTCCTCGAACCCAATATTTTAAAGTGCCATCAGCTGTCTCGTCGCATTTTGAATAACCCTCTCAGAATTCGAGAAACGTTGCCCCTTCATTTTTAGCCTTAGAAATAGGTAAAAATCGGAAAAAGAAGGAAATGACCTGAAAAATGGACAAGAAACAAATGGGTTTTGTTGCACGACAATGCTCTGCACATCGGTCACTAATGGTTAAAAATTACTTTGCCAAGAATAATGTTACCGTTCTTGAACATCCACTATATTCACCTGACCTCGCATCAGCCGATTTTTACCTGTTTCCGAGGCTAAAGACTAAAAATGAAATTGAAGGGGCAACGTTTCTCAAATTCTTAGGTCATTCAAAATGCGACGAGGCACTTTCTAATATTGGGTTCGAGGAATGTTTTCAACAACTGTATGAACGTTGAGGCAAGTGTGTAAAATAACAGAAGGAGAGTACTTTGAAGGCAGTAATATAAACTTATACAACTTCAATAAAATAAATAAATTTTTAAAAATTCATTCCGAACTTTTTGACTCTAGTAGTATTGTACATTAAATATTATATATATATATATATATATATATATATAC
>VBVR01006195.1:0-10691 GCA_011638315.1 Tetramorium parvispinum
GTGTAATATATATACACTTGTGCTAGGATCGATAATATAGAAAATTTTTATACCATATTCTAGATTATCGACCTCGATCAAGTTTGGCCGTCACTCCAGCATCCCCTTAAGTTTCTCGCTTAATTTTTGGCCTATAATAAATTTTGAGCGAAACATCAAAATAATTAGGAGAGTAAGTCGAATCTAAATCTTATCGATTTTTACTGATTGACCGAACAGAAGTCGCAATATCTTAATTTATATGTATAAGAAGAAACTATCAAATAGCGAATCAACCACTCAAAGCAAACACGTATTGAGCGGTTGCGACAGAGGCGAAGCTCCTAATTTAAATGTATATTCAAATGTCTAGGTTATTTAAAAATAAAATCTTGGAATGGGCTACACATAGGTACTCCTTAGTTCGTCGAGTTGATCCCACTAGACCCCCCCCACGAATTTTTTTTCTGGCTACGACCTTGATCAACTAGATATGTCGACAAATGTAAAAAGAGCTTTCAAGTTTGTTCTATCTTTGCAGATAGACATTTATACAGAGTGAAAAGAATTTGATATTGATCTCTTCTTCGGCAAGATGCCTGCTGACTTTGAAAATGTCACAGTGACGTGGGAGTCCGCGATCGGAAATGTACCGTATTCCATCGATAGCAATGTCGTCATTACAGGCATATCAGGTAATTTTCAAATGACATATCAGGTAATTTTCGTGAATGACAGACTGAACAGCAAGACGGACTGTATTCTTATGGGAGAATAATGCATTGAACAAATACATATTTTTTCGAGGCCGTCTGCCCGAGTCGTCCAATATCGAGGAGTTTAAGGAGAATTTGATGAAAGAAGTGGACATGGTCACTGACGACGACCGCCGCTGGTCAGGAGCGGCCTACGAGATGCCGCACAGATCTGGCAAGCTCAAGGACATTGGCAGCTTTGATGCCTCTTTCTTCGGGGTACATTCCAAGCAGGCACACAAGATGGACCCACAGCTTCGTATACTGTTAGAAGTCACGTACGAGGCGATAGTTGACGCCGGCGTCAATCCCTCGACCTTGAGAGGATCGCGTACCGGGGTGTTCGTCGGTGTCTCTTGGTCGGAAACAGAAGACTTTTGGATGAAAAATATGGACACCATAAACGGTTTGTGCAATACGAAAAATGTAACGCCGAATATTTTTTCATTTTTCAGTTAGTTCAATATTTTCTGCCAACTACGAAGATATTCTCTGAATTCAAGAATCTTATTTAAAGATAAGAAAATGACTATATTGGTTCGAATGCACCATTTTATGTGCATAATCATACTTTGCTTTTCGTCACAAATATTTGTTATGGCGTGAGAAAAAGAGAAATCATACGATCTGTTGACAATGAGAATAAAGTGAGAAACTTGCACTTACTCGCAGGATACGGACATCTTGGGTGTTGTAAAGCGATGTTCGCCAACAGAATCTCCTTCTGTTTTGACTTCCATGGACCTAGTTACGCGATGGACACGGCCTGTTCGTCGGCCTTGTGTAGCGTGCATCAGGCAGCTAACGCAATAAGCAGCGGCGAGTGCGATGCTGCGATCGTCGGTGGATTGAATCTCGTATTAAGGCCGGCGACCTCGCAACAATGTTACAAACTGAATATGTTTTCGCCGGAAGGCAAGTGCAAATCGTTTGATGCCTCGGGTGACGGTTACGTGAGGTCCGAGGCGGTAGTGGCGATATATTTGCAAAAGGCGGACGATGCGCGCAGAGTATACGCCACGGTGGTTCACACGAAAACGAATACCGACGGATACAAGTCTCAGGGTATCACGTATCCCAGTGGTGAGATGCAGAGTCGAATGCTGCGCGAGGTTTACAGCGAGGCGGGAATCAATCCCGTAGATGTGAATTACGTGGAGGCTCATGGTACCGGTACGAAAGTAGGCGATCCGGTGGAAGTCAATTCCATCGACAAACTGTTCTGCAAAGGTAGAAAGACCCCTCTGCTAATTGGCTCGGTCAAGTCCAACATGGGTCACTCGGAACCGGCCAGTGGCCTGTGCGCTCTCGCCAAGGTGCTGATCGCGATGGAAACAGGCGTGATACCCGCGAACTTGCACTTCAATACTCCTAATCCGAACATTTCTGCCTTAATCGAGGGACGCATGCAAGTGGTCGACAAGGCTACCCCATGGAACGGCGGTCTCGTAGGCATCAACTCGTTCGGCTTCGGCGGCGTAAACGCGCATGCCATTCTGCGTAGCAATCCAAAACCAAAATTGTCATCACTGTTGAACATCACCGAACAATTGCCCAAATTGGTCGCTGTGTCAGGCCGAACGGAAGAAGCTATTCACACCTTACTCGATAAAGCGAAGGAGCATCGTACGAACAACGAGTTTCTTTCACTGTTACACATGATACACAATAACGACATCCCCGGTCACAAGATTCGCGGCTACGAAGTACTCAACGTCGATGATACGCGTGAAATGACCGATATAACGAACTATAACGAGAAGCGTCCTGTTTGGTTCCTATTCTCCGGCATGGGCACGCAATGGCCAGGCATGGGTCGCCAGTTGTTGGACATTGAAATTTTTCAACGCAGTTTGCGACGATGCGCGGATGCATTGGCGCCTCACGACATTGACCTTATGAATATCATCATGAACGCCACGGACGAAACGTATGAGAACGTGATGAACTCCTTCGTGTCTATCGTGGCTATGCAGATCGCTCTGGTGGACGTTTTAACGTCGATAGGCATAGGTCCGGATGGGATAGTTGGACACTCCGTTGGAGAACTGGGTTGTGCTTATGCCGATGGCACGTTTACACTGGAGCAGACCGTCTTAGCGGCTTACTACAGAGGCAAAGTGCTTGTAGACTCCAACTTACTACCAGGCGCCATGGCGGCAGTTGGTTTGAGCTGGGAGGAAGCTAAACAAATGTGTCCACCCGATATCACTCCAGCTTGTCACAACTCTACCGACTCGGTCACTATTTCCGGTCCGACTGAGTCTGTACACACATTCGTACAAATGCTGAAGAGCAAGGATATCTTCGCGAAGATAGTGAATACCTCCGGCATAGCCTTCCACAGCAAATACATCACTTCGACTGAACCTAAGCTACGCGCTTTGCTCGAGAAAATCATACCGAGCCCGAAGCAGAGGTCGGCCAGATGGATCTCCAGCTCCTTACCTGAGACCGCATGGGACAGTTCGCTCGCGCAGCTCAGCTCTGCCGCGTATCATGTGAACAATTTTCTGTCTCCTGTGCTTTTTCAGGAAGCGATTGCGCATATTCCGGACAACGCGATCACGATCGAGATCGCGCCGCACTGTTTGCTACAGGCAATCTTGCGCAGATCGTTACCATCAACAGTGACGAATATCAGCCTCCACAAGCGGGACCATTCGGACAATCTGGCCTTCCTATTGTCTAATATAGGCAAACTGTATATGGCCGGTGCGCAACCTGACATTTCCAAATTATATCCGCCAATAAGGTTCCCTGTCGGTCGCGGAACGCCAATGATCGGGTCTTTAGTTAAGTGGGATCACTCCGATAAATGGGACGTAGCTGATTTCAATCAAACGTCAGATCACTCGGGAGAGTATACCGTCCAAATAGATCTGTCGAAAGAAACGGACGCATATCTAGTGGGACACCAGATAGATGGACAACTCCTTTTTCCAAGTATTGGCTACATTTTGTTGATGTGGAAAACTTTGGCGAAACTGCGCGGCACCGATTTTGAACGATTGCCGGTAGTGTTCGAGAACGTGCGATTTCACCGAAACGTCGTTATGCCGAAGGAGGGAACTGTGAAATTCTCGATAACCATTTTCGAGGGAACGGGCGATTTTGAGATCTGCGAGACCGGTACGACTGTCGCCAGCGGAAACATCCGCGTGTCCGAGACTATCGAGAGACATCAGCTGAAGCTGCCTCCACCATCAATACCACCTAGCAATGAAGAAACTTTGGCGTTGAACACCAAGGACATTTACAAGAAACTAAGGCTACACGGATATGAGTATCGTGGTGTCTTCCAAGGGATCAAATCTTGTGACAACTATGGCATTGCCGGCGAACTTTATTGGTTCAATCAATGGATTCCATACTTGGATAGTATGTTTCAGTTAACCATGGTGTCCACCAGTCACAAATTAATGTATTTACCGTTGCGTCTCCAGTATGCTGCGATCGATCCCTTTCTTCACAAACGGCTGGTGGAAGAATTACCAGAAGATGATGGATTGCCGGTATATCACTACAAGAACATCGATATCATTAAATCGGGTGGTATCGAGCTCAGAGGATTTGGATTGGAATTTTCTTTGGCGCCTCAACGAGAACAGATTCAAGCCGATTCTAAATACGAACGGTACACTTTCGTGCCGTATGATAATTCGCACAGTCTGGTAGGGGATCCAATGGGAAAAATGCATGCGCTCATTGTACTTTTGCAAATCATACGCGAAAACATGATGGAATTGAAATTGAAGACTGTGGAAGTTGCGGGCGAACGAGCTGCAAAAGATCTCTTGGCGCCACTTATTTTCGACATTTTCCATGGCAAATTGGACTCGCCTATTGTAAGTGTACCGTAGAATTTTAATAAATTTTTGTTTGTACGCTTAAAATAAAATATTTTTTGAAATTCTTAATGTCGTTTATGCGACTTGGCAATAAATCTAGAAAATCCTTTTGTTTAACAAATGATTAGCATTGAGCTATCTGATATCTCATTTCAACAAATTATTTAAAATTACATTGCACAATGTAATTTCAATGTTATTAAGAATCTTTAGAAATAAATTATTAAAAGTGAGAAGTCCATGCCATTGTTAATGCTATTTGAAATAAAGTAGTTTGTTCTACTAAACGTTCTACTAAACAGCACATTTATTTGTTTCTTGTATTTATATATACTATTTGTTAAAATGGATATAAACTTACAAGGGACACGAGATCATAATCAACGATTATAATTTATTCCTATTTGTAATTGCTTTTTTCCAAGACTCTTCTTTAATATTTAAAATTATTATAAAATTATTTTATTTATTTTAGATTGATTTACAAATAATAGCAATTTCTGCCAATAATTACACGGAGAGATTAAGTAAAATGAACGCTGGTATCGTAATACAAGACGTGAATAAAGCACCTCCTGCTCAAAATGCGCATCTTGTTATAGCTGCGGACATTTTGTCCAATCAATCTTATACCATTCTCAAAAACTTGATAGCTGCCTTAAAACCTGGTTGTTTCATTCTCCTGGAGGAAACAGCTACGCAACTAGATTTGAAAACCACGTTGAAAGAAATGGATCTAACATTAGCCGGAAAACAAATCGATCCCGTAGGAAAGACTTACTTGCTGCTGAAAAAACGGCAGAAAAGAGGAGAACCAATAGTAATACAAATCACAGAGAAAAATCTCTTGTGGCTGGAAAGTGTAAAAGCAGCACTGAGGAAATCTGACAGCGAAGATCAAGAAGTGCTCCTTGTGTCTCAGGGCGAAGAAACGCTTAGTAAGCTTACAGGGGAAAAATTATTTCAACCTTTCAAACTATGTTTTTAACTGCCCTGTGAGAGGATCAGAAGAAATGCTCATCGGTCTTTATTCGTAGGTCTTGTCGGACTCGTGAATTGCATACGACGCGAGACAGGTGGTGCAAATGTGCGTTATGTCTTTATCCAGGACAAGAACGCTGCCAAGTTTGGATTATCCGTGCGGTTTTACGTGGAACAGTTGGACAAAGGATTAATGGCCAACGTGCTAAACGGTGGACAATGGGGCAGTTATCGATACTTGCCATTGGATCAACAGAGCACCGTGTCTTCCCTGATGCAGGTAGAGCACGCCTATGTGAACACAATGATAAGGGGAGATTTCAGTAGCTTGAGATGGATCGAGAGTCCATTAAGTTACTACCGTTCTGACAGTTTTCCCAATACAAAACTTTGCAGCGTATACTATGCCTCACTGAACATCAAGTAAGTTTCAAGGAATATTGTTTATTGATACTTTAGATAATTAGATAGATTAGAAAAGGCGTGACAAATGGGATATAAATTATGTGAACGACAGAGATATCATGGTAGCGAGTGGCGGACAACTATCGAATATCCTGTCAAGGAATACAGCTGCGGAAGAGTACATATTGGGACTCGAATTTTCTGGGAGAGACGCTGACGGTCGTCGCGTGATGGGCATGGTCGAAGATAAAGGATTGGCGACCACTGTGGTGGCGGATGTTGATTTCCTTTGGGAGGTGCCCAACAAATGGACATTGGAACAGGCGGCAACGATACCTATTGCTTACGCGACTAGTTACTACGGTTTGTTTATACGGGGCCGATTGCAAGCAGGAGAGAGCGTGTTAATTCACACCGGTACAGGCGGCGTCGGTCAAGCAGCCATCGCCGTCGCTCTGCACGCCGGTTGTACCGTCTTCGCTACCGTCGGCACGCTGGACAAGAGAGAACACCTCAAGAAAATCTTCCCGCAGTTGAACGACAGGCACATCGGTAATTCCCGGGATACGAGTTTCGAGCAGCTAATACGTGCCGAGACTCGGGGACGTGGAGTTGACGTCGTGCTGAACTCGCTGGCAGACGAGAAATTGCAAGCTGGTATCCGATGCCTGGCGTACGGCGGCCGTTTCCTTGAGATTCGCAGGAGTAATTTGTCGAATGGCAGTCGCCTAGAGATGTCAATGTTTTCAAAAAATTCGTCCTTTCACGCTATATCGTTGGATGCGCTGTTTAGAGAAGACAACGCGGAAAAAAAGGAATTGATAAAACTCATTTCGGAGGGAATCAACAATGGCGCTATACATCCGATCGAATCGACCGTGTTCTCAGAGCAACAGCTGGAACAGGGATTCAAATACATGGCGACAGGCAAGCAGATCGGCAAAGTGCTGCTGAAGATTCGTGACGAGGAACCGAAGAAGCGTGTGGTATCAATGCCGAAGACAGTGGCCGCGATCCCGCGTACTTACGTAAATCCGGAGAAATCGTATATTCTAATCGGCGATCTCGATGAATTTAGTTTAAAACTGACCGATTGGATGATCTCCCGCGGCGCAAAATTCATCATTTTCGTATCACATTCAGGAATACGCACCGGTTACCAGGCACTGTGTGTGCGTCGCTGGCGCGAAAGCGGCGTAAAAATCGTCGTCTTCACAGAGAATGTTGCGACATTAGCGGGTGCCGAACGCTTAATCCAAGAAAGCAATCGGCTGGCTCTGGTAGGTGGTATATTCAATCTAGCAGTTGTTCTACTACGCGAGGCTACTATCGAAAATCTGAAGGAAGCCGATTTCAAAGCGCTCATTTTGCCAAAAATCGACGTGACAAGGAATTTAGATACGGTATCGAGAAAGCTCTGCCCATCGCTAGACTACTTTGTGGTATTCTCGTCCATATCGCGCGATCGCGGTAATGTAGAGCAAATCAATGGTTTCGCGAATTCGACTATGGAAAAAAGACAGCGTGATGGTTTACCCGGTCTCGCCATTCAATGGGGTTCCGTCGGAGATGTTTCAGTTATAGGTAATATATGAAATGTTTTGAGAAAAGATCCGAATTAATGATCTTTAAACATTTTCAGTTTACTTTTTTTTTAATTTTGCAAACTTAATCTTAACTCATGCCATTATTATGTGCCTTTATAAAAACGATTATATAAAACAATAATACGGAAGTATTATAAAAGATACATGTATGCATATTTCGCATACCATTGTTCTAGTTTATTGTATACACAAACTGTACAAACTGTAATTATGAAATGTATTTCATATATTTTATAATTACTTACAATTTTTTTACAATATTATTATTTCTTTAGAAATGATGGGGAATAATGACGCTGAGATGAGCGATACTCTAATACAACACATGTCGAGTTGTCTTGCGACAATGGATATATTTCTTCAACAACCGTACCCGGTGCTGGTCTCTTCGATGTTAGCTGAAAACCATAAAACCGAAAATGACAACAAGGCTGATCTCGTTGCAACCATTGCCAATATTCTGGGTATTAAAGATCTTAATTCCATTAATCCCAACAATACGTTGGACGACTTGGGTATGGACTCACTGATGAGCATGGAGATCAAACAGACTCTCAAGAAAAATTATGACATCTTGTTAACTCAAGAGATCTGGGACTTAAGCTTCGCCAAATTGCAAGAATTATCTTCGACTAGTGATTAAATCCCATTCAGACAAACTTATATTAGTGAGTAAGCCAAACATAACGAAATAGATTTGTTTAATCTTATAGATCAATCAATATTGTTAGGAATGTATTTATGTATAAAGAAATAAAATAAGAGGAAAAGGAATGAGAGGAGTGTTTCAAATTACAAGAGGCGAAGTAGTGAACTGAATGGCTATATTGTTATGCATTTTAAAAGCTATAACATATAGCATAATATATTTTCGAAAGGCGTAAACTAATCAAACCAGAACATTCCAGCAAGATTCTTAAAATTAGAATATTGCAATATTATTAAAATATTTTGTAGCTAGTTGTATACAATTAGTATACAATTACTAAGTAATTGGCAGTTTATACAAATACTAAGTAAAATAAGTTAAGATAAATAAATAAAGATGAAAGTTAAATAAAGTAAGATCCCAATAAACACAAAGTAACAATAATATAACGTCAATGTTAAAATTTCCTACTCAACAATATAACTGTTATATACAAGACATTGTAGTTATATTGTTGAGTGGGAAATTATAACATTGATGTTACATTATTATTACTTTATGTTTACTGGGATATTTATACAGATGTACAAATATGCATATACATAAATGTATATGTATGGATATGTGTTTGTAAAGTAAATATATATTCTTCTATACTGTTGCACGGTTTTTACTTGCTCAAATGTTTTTGAATTTAACTATTGTGGCCTTACGTGTTTTAAACAGTTAATTCCCTCAACCATCCACTATTAAAACCTTGCGTTCTATTACACCGAACTGTTATTGTATTTTTCTATGATAGAAATAGTAAGACAGAAAGTATTCTTCACTGTTATTTAGATCAGAAGTAAACAATCATTATATAAGTAACATTAATGTATCGAATATATAAGTAATTCAGGAACTAATAGAAAATTAGGTTAATTGCATAGAATTAATAGCTATTTATTATTCAATTTAGTAAACATACAAAATTTCTATAAGAACACATATGTAGAATAAAAATGGCATAGAATAAGAAAAAGAATTTAAACATACATAATTATGTTCTGAAATGTTATGCATAATATAAAAATAATAATAAAAATATAAAGTATATAACATAAACATATAAATAAATTATATAATGTTATATACTTTATTTTACACACATCAACTAATCAATATCACAGAAAAGAGAATACAATATTTCGAGACTTTCGAGTAACGATTTGACACGCTCTTTTAAGAGCGGATTAATACAAATTCTTAATATACCTCTCTATTTTCAGTAACCGGAGAAACCTTTATATCTACAGAAAATGGTACATATTGCCAGATGAACGACTTTATTTTTTTGCTGAACATAAAATTCACTTTTGTCTGTTCGTTGCGGAATATACATATAATAATCGTCATACCGATTATGGGTGGATGATAGCTGTCAACGAAGATATTTAAAAGTAATTTGTGTCATTTAATCAGCAATTAATCAATGAAATAGTCAATTTGATTGTCGCTTCGCATGAAAAGTATTAATTCTGAGAATCTCGCTTTATTTGAAAAGTTAGAAATCACAAGTATTATCCAAAGGTTTTTTAAATGTGAATATATTTTGAACATATACATATATATTTAATTCATATCTATAGTTAAGATTTCTACAATTATCATCTATGTGGGCGATACTCGTGAATGAAATTCAACTTCACAACAATGCGTTATGCATTTATTTCATAAAATGCAATTAGTAGAAATTGCAAATCTGCTTACTTCATAAAAAAAAAGTCATGATGTGAAGATACTTCATATAAAACAATTCATAATCTATGCTGCAATTTTAAGCAAATCTAAAGGCCATCGCACACAAAATTGCATAAGCTGCACAAGCATAGCACAAGACCGCTAGACCAATGAGCATCCAGCATAAAGTCGCCATATTGATTTACATAAGATGCTCATTGGTCCAGCGGTCTTATGCTATGCTTATGCAGCCTATGCAATTTTGTGTGCGATGGCCTTATGAATCAATCATAAAATCGTAAAATCGTTGCTTACGAAGCAATCGTAAAAGGCTGAGCATAGAGTATGACATACAGTACGCATAGAATTGAAGGCCTACTTATAAGTTCTTAAAAGTCTTACGAAAACAAGTTATGAGTTTTACGATTTTGTTTAGAAAGGCAGCAGAAATCTTACCAGATCTTCAGAATGATGAAAATTTTTTAACAATTATAATCGAATTATAAAAAGATATTATCTACCTCACATATCTATATATACAGGGTGTCCCATTTTAAAGGACCCACTCAAATATCTCAGAAATACTGCGTTAAATCGAAAAATGTTTCATACAAAAATTGTATGGTTTCAAGGGGGACATAAGATGATGTTATTAATTTGACCTTGAATAATTACTTGAAGGTCACGTGAAAGTCACTTTAAAATGATGAAGGTCATTTTTAAATGGAACACCCTATATTTC
>VBVR01006196.1:0-10652 GCA_011638315.1 Tetramorium parvispinum
ATATACAAAAGATAAACATAATATAATATAAAAATTTGAAATGTAATACATTTTTATTAATAATATAGTCCTTTCAATATCACATTTTTAGTTAAAATTCAGTAATTCAATAAAAGCATGTGCATTGTATGATTCGATTATTTAAAATTATAAATGTAGCTTACCAAAAGATTATTATTTTAGAGAATTCTTAAGATTATATCATACATTTTTAGTTGAAAACTTATTAATTAAGTTAAATAATAAATTTATCAGATGCAAAATATTAAAGTATTATTATATAAGCGATTGTATATAATATTTAATAATATGATATGTTATAGTTAGGAATGAACGTGATGATGATTCTGTAATAATTATATTATACGTGACAGAGGGAAGTACGCCGCAATGTGTTACATAGTAGTCTAGATAATTGATCTCCATGATAAATAATTGCGGGAATCCTATAAACTCGTAACTGGTTGCAATTACCAGTAAATGCTGGCATTATTGAGTTCGATCCCTATTCAATATGCATTGGAGATTCATACTACTGTCTGAACGGATTTCAACATTGTTAATTATTTATGTTTGTTATTTCCATTGACCGTTTGTGTAACAAGTATAATGTTATTCCCATTATTTTATTTTTACTAATTTGCTTGCACCTTCTCTATTGCCTCTTAATATGTATGACAGTTATAATAAAATTTTAGTACATTAAAAAATCATTACTTAAAAATCAATTCTTTTAATCAGAATTTAATCAGATTAATTTGTTGAATTTTAATTATATTAATATAATTACGTTAAAGATTTGTATTACTTTATCATATTTTCCAAGAATAGTTTGTTTCATTTATATAATTATGTAAGTAACATTTATATAATTATGTAAGTATCATGATATAAAAAAAGCTCAATTTATTGTAATTTTAGGAAGATGAAAATGTTTGCGAAATTTCTTTATACTGTAAACATTTTTTTAATGGCGTTTAAAAGCCATAATATGAACATATAAACAGTTATCTTTTTATGTATTAGGTTAATATTCATCTAATAATTTTAGACTGACAATGAGCTACATCGGATTTATTAGAGACTTCAACACTACATCTGTCAAGTGTTTTTACTCGCCAGGTAATAATAAAGGACAGATAAAAATGTATTAATATTTTTTATTTGCCTTTAAAAATTTATCGTTTATTAATGCTTAATTTATTGCAAATTAAAATGCCGCTTTATTATTTTAATTAAACTCAAAGGAAGATATTAAAACATGTGACGATATTGTTAGTAATATCGCGATATATTATTTTTTGCTAGTGCGTCTCTCCGTCATGTGGCGATTCAATAAGTCATCTCTTGCCATCCGCTACCGCAAATGCAATTTTCCGATGTGGAGGATTTCCACGGGAAAGTTATGAGCATCGCAATTGGATATCCTGTCCTCTTAGAGTATTTTTTCTGCGAGAACTAAGAGGATACGACGGGTCAGTGCCGTGATCAGGCTGGATAATCGGAAAGGCAACGATTCTATTTCACATGACCAACACATGTCGTCCAGTTTAGTATGTATGTACGTTCCGATCGAACATACATCGAACATAGATTCGATCTTCGCAGAGCCAATTTCGTTACGATAATCTACGATAGGTTGATTTGATAAGAAAAAGAATAAGGTGTGTGCAGTAAGAGCTATAAAAGCATTAGATAGTAAAAGTAATAACTTTTCTTTAAATATATAAACATATAAATTGTGACAAATTAATTGTAATATTATGAAGTTATCTATACAATTACATGTCTACTTTTAATTATTTCATACAATTATTTATGAATTTTATTAATTTATTAATTTATTAATAATGATTATTCTCTATTGATTACAAAAGTTTTGTTTTAAATTTCAGTACTTAAATAATTTAAATTATTCTTTTGTTTCTTCATTTTTCTGTTTATTTTGACGCTATTTTTTTACTATTTTATATTAGCTATTATTTTATTCTCAGAGAACATAGCGGGGTTTTACGATATAATTATCTCTTTCATTTTTACACACATTTACTTTACTATATTCTTTAATTAACCTAATTAAATACACAGGAACAGATCTGTCTTCGTTTGCAAATATTGTTAGAAGGTAATTGTAATAGCCAACTTAACTTTGAATAAAAAAATTAAACTATATATTAAGATATAATAAGATAGTGTTTATATTTGTAACAAATTAAAGAGAATCTTCAGGAGAAAATGTTTATGTTTTCTCGTATAGCATTCTTTATAAATTGCACAGTAAATTTAATCTTTTTGGCTCTTGTAAACGAATTGTCACGATAAGCTCTGCATTGCTTTTTATTATCTCCCATGCAATTGCATTAATCGCTCTGTCTCGTCGGCGGTCGAGGAAGGAACGTTTGGCGGATCGATCGGCGGGAATTAATGCGTTTTCGAGAGCCCGTCAGCGCGTATTTACATTTTATTAAAACCACCAGCCGTCGATGTCCAGATATAAATCCCAATCCAAAGCGGTATTGCGAATTCTGCGGTCTGCGGCCGTCGGGCTTGGGTGCGCGCGATGATACAGATGCAGATGCGCCGGCGGCGCGGCGCTTGATCCACAGCTATCTGTAGACGCCGGTTACGTCGTAAAGACGAAACTGCATTCCGCTATCTCGCTACAGCCGCCATCGTCCTTCCTTTCAAGATCACCTTTTCTTCCTGGATCCTTCCGGCAGCGTATTCGCGCGCAAACGGACCTGTTTGTTTACAGCTACGCGACTACAGGTGTTCATCTTAATTACGACACACCGTCTGGAAAATTGATAATCTTGATCTGCGTCGCTTTCTAAATTTTATGGAAAATTTAGAAGTACTTAATAGTTTCGATATTGTTGTTCATTCGACGATATCGATTAATCATGAAATTGATAATTATCACGCTATGTCAATTTCACAACTTTTGATAGTAATATGAGTGAAAAGAATATTCATTATATTAATATAATGAATATTATATTAATATAATAACTACATAGAGTAACTGAAAACGACTAAATTTATCAGAATATCAGTTGTAATCATTTGATATCTGACATCATATACCTATTTCAATTTTGTTATTTGTAAAGATATAAACAAAATTTGATTCGATTAATTGAGATGTATCATAAACAAGAATCTCCATAGAGAAGCTAAAAACTTTTAAATAATTATAAATTTTATTATATTAACACAATTTTTAAAAAAAGTCTTTGAAAATTATCTTAGAAAAAATGTTTACTATTTATTTCTTTTTAATAATAAATACATAAAATAAATACGTAAAATTGATTTTTCATGTAAATATTTACAGCATGTTAACTATAGTCAATATAGATTTGACAAGATTTATCGAAAGAAATATTATTATGTAGAAAATATTATTGTTTTCAGGATTTAAAATTTTAGAAGCAATTATATAAAGTTTCTCGTAGAGCCAGAGGCTAGATTTTGTATCGTACCATGATGCTTTTCACGCTGCCTCCGCGTTGCATCATGATAAGATACGGTGTTGACAATTCGTCTTTTCACCGAAGAATTGTACGTCAGATTGAAAGTATCCTTCAGTGTGAATTGCATTTTCTTGACTTTCGAGAGAACTTGTGTCAAGATTCTGTTTCAGATTGTAGAGAGAGATTCTTTTTGAGAGTGGAAGAAATCATCGATTGCACTTGATTTAAAACTTGTTTTTAACATTGAAAAATCAACATTGAATCTATATAATCAGTTATTCTTTATAAAATAAATATTGATAACTTTGTGATTTCTTTATCTTTATATGTATATGTATAATATGCATTTAAATAAATTTGAGTGTATACACATGTATCATAAAAAAATGTACATAAAATAAAAGGTACGTAAAGTAATAGTCTTCCTCAATAAAAAATTTTGCATGATCTTTACATTTCTCTTATCGTGAATAATTTTGGATACGTAAGGGATTACTATGTTAAAAGCTTGTACTCGGATAGTCAACTGCGGAAAACGCGAGAAGAATATAAATCGCCGTATTAGAATTCTTTTTGACTTTAACGCTGATACCTTTTCTCACTCTTGCAAGGAGCTATCCGTTTTCGATCAGTCGCTGCAAGATTGCTCCCTTTATTTAAAGGCAGCTAACACGAAAGGAACGGGAAACCACGGTTTTAGGGAGCAAGTATTTGCACGGAGCATTAGCCTTAAATCCTTAATCGACAGCCCCATTAAGGCTTGGAAGTTTAAGGCACGGAATGTGCATGTCGGTGCATTAATCCCGCGGAAACGCATTTTTCAATGTTCGGCCATTAATTTATTTAGCCGCAAAGTGCTGGCGCATGACTATGCTAATGCTCATTAATATGCATTAACAGTTGATCCTGCCTTCCTCTTCCAATAATTTCCAATTCGGATTCCGTATTTGACCTGACAATGATAATTCGATTATTTCATGCTACGTAAGTGATAACAGCCGAACGGAATACTTATACTCATTTGCTGCATTGCAATTCATAATATCACATTACTGATATATATATATATATATATATCAAGCTGACACATTAAAAGTATTTAATATACAAGGTACTAGTTCCTTGACGTAATTCAGAATTAATAATGTAGTAAATTACAAATTGAGACTATAATTATTTTAATTTTATCTCTTTTGCCATTTCGCGTAATTATAAATAAATCTTATAAGGAAATGTAGAAAAAGCCGTAATGAAAATTCGTGTGTACAGTTTCCAGAGTTAAAGTTACAGCTTGGCGCTAAAATAAATTTCAAGCTTTTCACACCGATGTGATATTCATCGTTAAATATTTCTTGACATTATGTAAATTTTTTCTGCTTTCTAGGTGCCGCGTCTTTTATAAACGTTATAATTAAATCACTGTTCTACTCGCGCGCTTCTGCACGAAATAAGTCTCCACGCCTTCTGCAGCAGCTATTAACGCTTTTACGCTCCCTATGAAATACGGTGGATATGCCGGTAGGTGACGGCTAATGGCCGTATATTGTTTTCCGGAAGCATGCAATTTTTCAGGCGTGCTTCGTGGACCGTCCTTGACGTTCTAAGTTAAATTGAAAGATTCAGTTATAATTTGAACGTTTAAATATAGATTGCACATGTAGATGCGTTTCGACGCGATATTCTAAGTCTAAAGTACTTTATAGCTCTAAGTACTATAAGTCTAAAGTACTAATAGCTATATAAATTGGAAAATTAGAAAATATGTTAACCGTCCGGTTTTAAATGATTGATTATTATTGGCAATCAAACTTTCGCCGCACCACGCAACATTAAACACATTATCCGAGGCTACTGCGTATATATAATGGCCATTAAAATGTGACTATTAATGAAACATTAGCAAGAGACGCGTCGTTGAACTCGTGGTGCTCCGCTGAACAAAATAATTGGTTCGATCGCTCTGGAATAGTGGAGCCATTAACGTGTTATTTATGCCTCTGCGAGACACATCGGAAAATACGCCGTCTTCGAAAGGTAATGGCCTTGTCAGGTCAAACCTACGCGAGGGGAGAGGAGGAACGCAATTTTCCAACAGGCCGTTCAAAACGAGCGCGTTCTAGAGGTGTCTTTAGTGCACCATATGTCAGTCTGTTAGACGGCGAGGCGTCATGAAATCGTGATCTTCCAATGAGCGTAAATTCGTCCCCAGGCAATGAAGATACCGGGACGAGCGACAAATGTACTTTCAATGAAGTTTTATGTTCTCTCGACGAAACGAATTTACTATCCGTTCCATCGTAGACGAAGTCGCCAAGGAAGCAGTGAGAAGAAGAATTCCGCGTAGAATTTGCCGCAGTGCTACTCTCTCATGCAGTTTTATATTACTTAAAATAAAATGCATGTACAGCAAAAAGCAAGAACTAATTTTTCTCAGTTGTATTAAAATGTAATTTTCAAATGTACTTTCGGCGAATTTTGCGTGCTTCCACTGGCATATCTCATCTCGTTAAAATTCTTGGAGACTTTATCAAAAGTACATTTAATGAAGAAATGTAATAAAAACTAATGTTATAAAAATATACTCTCATAAATGTCCAAATTATAAAAAAAGAGAGATTTTGAAACGTAAAACTTTTGGCTTTGCCAATATGGTTGGAAAAGTTCATGGTAACTTATAATGAGATCTCTCTGCATATGTTTCAAATAGCACTTAAATGTATTTAAGGCTTTTAATACCTCTCAAGGGCCATTGCGAGAAATTTATCTCGTAGTCTTTCAAAAAAAAGAAACGTTTTGGGATTTGAAGTTGCTAATACAATTCAGAAGTTAGAGAATTTCAAGCTCAAGCTTATTCAGTGAAATCAAATGCGTCTTTCTTATGGTTCACATTGTTGCATAAAATTCATTACGCGAACGGCAATGTACAATATAACATCATCATTAGTTTGAATATCGAAATATTTACGGAAGGTAGTAATTTTTCGTTTCAACATGGAGACACAAAAGAAAATAAAATTTATTTTACGACGTGCTACCTCCAGAGAAAAATTCATTTGCTGGTATAAACGAGAAGAAGATTTACGGACTCAGATACTTGAAGATTTACGATATACGTTTTTAGATACCTGTAGAATAAAGAAAACAAGTTTCTTTAATTAGTTTCTCTCTCTTTCTCTCTCTCTCTCTCTCTCTCTCTAGATAATTTATCCAGTATCGACATCCGTGCAAATTAAAATTTATTCTCTTAATATTAATATATTGAAATAAAAATAAAAGTAAATGAATTAGTGAATATCATCTTATACGAATACCTAAGCGTACGATTCAGGTTTTTTGTAGTTCTATTTTGAAGTAATAATAATATTTGAAATGTTTTCGTTTTCAGGTAATATTTAGGTGGATATACGCGTATCTATAATGTACAAAGCTAGATTTATCGCAATGTCTGATATATCTCCATGCGCGTGTACTATATATTACATACATAAACATCATTTAGAAAGTCTATTCCGCGATTCCTTCGACAGTATACGAATACTATGTCGGTATCCTTCTCCTTCGGGAAAGCTTCGGAAATGCTTATTTTACAGCAAGGCGTCATAAAGACACGATCCACCAATGAGCATAAAACTCTCGACTTCGGTGCCGTAACCCGTCTGACAATAAATACAGATGGAGCAGAAAGCTGTACCCTACCTCTTTTTTCCAGCCAGCCATGAAACTTCTGCAGTCGTAATTCGCGAACTTCGTCACCACCCGCATATCACTGAAATTTTTCTTGCTTCCTTAGGATTCTATTGCAGTTACTTTATTCCGATTATTCCGTATTCTCTCGAGGAATCGTGAAAACGTTTAGGAAAAAAGTGTCGCCATTGGAGCAGTTGCTCTTGTGACAATTCTTTTCAATCCGTATTAGAATTTTTTAATAATAAAATAAAAATTTTTAATAAATTAACTTGCATTAATGCAATCATATTGATCATGTATAATAAATACAAGAAATAGTAAACAGTGGATATATTTACAATTATTAAAAGAGTACAATAGATTTAGACAAATAAAAATTAAATTGAAAATTAAATAAAGATAAAATCAAATTAAATTTACTGCAATGGAAGAGTCAGATTTATGCTGTTCTTTTTAATATTCTCTTTCTAGTAAATGATAATTATAATTTACCAGGCGATAAATGCATTTTTATCTTTCTCTGTAAATAACGAAACATTTATGCATGCACATAATAAATTAATAAATCAGCAATTAAATATTATAATTATACAATATTTATCTATAATATTTATCTATGATCTTTAATTAATATTTTTTATTTTAACTTAAGTGAGCAAAAAGTTACATAAAGCTATATTTATTTATGCGTTTAAAAATCTTATCATATCAGATGAAAAGAAAACTTCGATACTGAAAAGAAACGCAAGCCTGGATACTGTTTCTGTTTCGATGCCTTCTCGTGTTTCTCTAGCAAGCTTCGTATAAGTTTAACCCGACCTAGACCTCTCTAACCCTCTTCCAGGTTTCCTCTTCGAATTTCTCGGCGCAGGTGTAGCAAGATTAAATTTCGAAGACGGGCAAAGATAAATTCTAACTGCGGGTATCCATAATGACAGTAATGTGATTAATTACCAGATTTACGTATGTCTGATTTGAGAAACAAATTCAAAGTGTTTATCCTATATTTCGATGACTTGCTATATTGTAAAACTTTAAGAACTGATGGCCTTAAGAAAAAAATGACAAAAGCAACTGTCGTCTATCTGGAGCGTTGTTAGAATAAGAAGAAAAAGAAAAAGATGTTTTACACCACAGAACTGATCTCATAAGCATTTTTTTCTCATAAGCGATCTTAATCCGATAGATAAAGTCATATTTCAACTACTTATTACCGATTAATATACATAATAATATTTTCTTAATAGTATTTTAAGAAGATTTCAGAGAGAAGTTCTATACATACATATATATTATACTTGTTAGAACATCTATATTAATTTACAAAATGCATTTAATCATACTTATTCCTTCATATGAGATCTAATAAAGTAATAAAATTATTATTACCGAGGTAGAACACGCTTAAAACAATTACTAAATTACTGAAGAACAGTCTTAAATTATATCGACGGGAATCAACGAGGGATGTAGCTGAAGTTCTCTGGCTAAGAAATGTATTACGAAAGATAAAAGTCGTAAAGGAAGTGGAGGGGATCATTTTCTGCAGAACCGTTCTCACTTTACGGAGGCACTGTTTAATCCTAGGTAATGTAGGTACTTTTTGCGGTAGAATTCTTTCTTATATAGCGAACGTAGTGAAATTGGCTCATCTCAGCGCCGACATATATACGCTAAGAATTTTAGTCTGATGTTCTTAAAGATGCATTGAGTATTGCTGGTTTCGATACAAAATAAACATAACAACGTTTAATAATCATATTTAGCCGCGTGATATTACGAAAAGATTTCGTTAAGCTAGTTGTTAATTAAAAATCTTTAAAACTTACAAAAAGATTGTATATTAATTCCGCATACAAATGAATATACATGTTTAACATAGTAATATAGTAACTTTTTAAACTGTTTTACATGTTTTACATAAAACAATATTTTTTTTTAAACAGATTTGAATATTAAATTATATTCTTATTTTCTTATTTTTATAGAAGAATTTTGTCTCGATAATAACGGCAAGGTATTATATGCTTCAAGATAAATTTATTCTCCCTATAACTTGCCTCGTAGACCGTCTCAGTACACTTCATTAAAGGGAAATTAAATGCTCACCTCTGGAGCAACGAAAAGTGAAGAAAGATCTACGACACATAATTCATTCTTCTTCTCGAAAGCTCTCTTATTCTTTGCTTTAATGTCAGAAGGATATCGACACGGCAAGCAAGTATTTGAAGACGATTCCGCTGTACGGGATTTAATTAATTGAAACATAGGAATTTCTTTGATCGCGCAAAGATACTTCATCAATTTACGGAGGCGATGCGGTAAGATAGAACTTTACTATCTGAATACGAACGTAAATTACAATTTTTATGCTTTACATTTGGTTTTGATTTTGTGTATGTTAAACAAACTCTTCATAAGCACAGTTTATTACTCCTATTCGGAGGGAAGTAATGGAAAACATTTGCAAAGTAATCGTGTATTGCGTATGCCTTTTGGCTCGCGCATTCCATATTTACTAATTCTCCCATTACTCGCGTAGTAGTCTTTCGCCGACAAGCAAAAATTTAATCAGAACTGTAACGAAAGTACTAATTGCTCTATTTTCTGTTACTTCGAGTTAAATAATCCAGATTACTCCTAGAAATGTCACTAATTTTAACTTTGATAAGCCTTTGCGCGCATTATAGTTGCAATTTTAATATAAAAAGTCAATGCAATCCGATTTAACGATTAAATAAAAATATGTCGCAATGCATTGGTATTAAAAATATTTGAAAATTTTATATTACGTAGAATTAGTCCATTTTGCTAGTCCATTTTGCCGAAAATGCTGCACTTTTATTGTTTCATTTATATGTTTCGCAATTTGTTAACAATTATTATATTTCAGTTTAATTTTTAAAAATAATGAAACAAAATATATAAAAAAAAGAACTATTGTTATAGACGGAACTTATAGACGTAATTCAAAATTCAAATCTAGTTTAACAGAAATCGCAAATATTATTTTATTACTCATAAAATCCGTTTTTATTTATAGAAGGATACATAGAGTATTCTATTTTTCCGTATTCTTTGAATGAAAATATTCTAGCCATAACAAATGTAAGAAACCCATTCGGATTATATTACGACTTAAAACTCATAACACATTGCGCCGCACTAGAGATGAATGTAGCCATTTCTCTACCGACGAATACATATATTTATATATACCACTGCTGGTAGCAACTCTACTGTACGGTAAAAACATTTAGTTAGCGTTGACAAACAGTTGGTGAAACGGATGCACAACGAAAGTCCGCTTTTGTACAGTCTTGGTGAAAAGTATAAAATATATTTTTGTGAATTTTAATATATAAATATTTATTTATTTAAAAATGTTAATAAATTGAGATAAATATATATATATATATTTTTAAAAAATATACATATGTATATCAAATTAGACAACGTTTAAAGTAGACAATTAATTTTCTACTGTTT
>VBVR01006197.1:0-10691 GCA_011638315.1 Tetramorium parvispinum
ATTATATTATATAAATATATCATAAATAACTATTTATGTAGCTATCGTATGATAAGAAAAATGCATAACTATCGTTTTATTTTATTTATTATCAAATTTGTAATACTTAATTAATAACACTTTAATTTTTTTGCGTTTCTCTTTCTTCCTACAAAAGTAAAGAATATATCTTAAATGATATATTATGGTATAATATATATTGTTCTTATAGAAAACATTTCTGACACTACTGTTAAGATAGACGCGTACCATTTTGACACGATCGCGTATCTTATCGGTACGCCATTCAGGTTTGTCGAAGATTGCGTTCCCAACGTCAATCTCCCGATCGTTATCAGCCAGTTATCGCTGCGGCACCGATTTTTCTTTTGTTCCTTCCGCGCTTAGTCATTCGGCTGTACGTTCGATCTTAATTGGCTGTCGACGGCTTTCCGCGGCATAGCCGGGTTATCCACCCTCTGTCCATCTTTCAGTCAGAGCGACCCTCGCTTTAATCGGGATTTCCCCGACAATGAGTGGAGGCGGCGCGCGTTCCTTCCTCGGGGAAGTGGAGAAGCGGTAAGAACGAGCTGTCGATGGAAGAGTTGGGTTAATTGGCGGGGCTCGTCGGCCGGCGCTCGTCTCCCCCTTCGTCTACTCGCTTCTCTTTGCGCAGCGTTTTCCGTAATTTCCTGCTACTCGCGAGGAGCAGGGCGATTTCAGTCGCGGATAATAGACTCCGAGCGAGAAGGGGAAGAACTCGAGAAGAACTCCACATCTGAGTTCGGTTGTCGTTAGTTTTCGAAATATGCACAAATTTCCGAGTTATTTTACGCTCGAGAATCAAACTCTCTATTCGTACGTCGGGGAGTCATCTCTAACGCGGTATCATTTATCTTCCGCATCTCGCTGCTGACCCGTCGAAAAATTCCTTGGAAATCGCTGAGATTTCCATAATTCGCGCAAACGCTTCGTAAAATATTCAGGTTTCTCTCTTAATGAATTAACCGAATCTCTTGGCTGTCCCGGGCAAACCAGTCTTCCTTTTTTCTGCGCCCATTGAAAATGGATTATGTTCTCTCGGTCCGCGCAGTGGCGAATTATAGGAATAAAATAAACCCAGGCGATTAATTTGCATTCTGCCACTAATCATCGAGAGCGGGACGGGATCGATAGAGCGCCGCTTGATGTCTTAAAGCGGCACGAGCGGCACGCGCGACCAAAAACCGGCTGGACGAGATCGCTCCTGCGGTTTCTGTATTGACGTGGCGCGGTTACGGCCACTTAAGGAACTGGAAGGCCACACACTCGGTGTGCTTGATGCGTCCGAAGGGAGAGGCGAAGAGACGAGACGAGGCGAGGCGAAACGAGGGATGAGAGGGGAGGAGCGGGACGCGCCTTTGAAAGGCGCGCATTCAAGCGGTCAAGCTCGTCTGAGAAAAAGACGGAAGATTAGGATCGGAATGGATTAAGAATGACTGAGAAATTTTCCTTCTTTAACACCAAAGCGCCTGATCCTCTTTCTCGATTCGCGCGGTGTCCAATTACGTGTTTCGTAAGCTCCACTGATCCACAACGGGCGCTTCTCAATCGTAATTATCTCTGTGAAAAAAATCTTTCTCTCTTTTTTTTCTATACATCTTTCGCGTCAGTTGCTTTGTACAAAATCAACGATATATTAAGAAATTTTTTTTTAATTACGTCCGACTAAACGGTGGCAGAGTAAAGATTCCTCTCTTCGGTTATTTTACAAAATTCCGTTATCAAAGAATTTTTTAATTACAGCGATTCACGTTAAAATATTTAAAAAATTGCAGTATTTGATGATGAAACAATTAAACGTGTGTAATTAATACATGTTACGTTATAAGGATTACATTACATGATGTTGAAAAAAATATTTACGTAACGTTAAAACAATTAGTAAGGCGAAAAATTTCAACGCTTGAATAATCGCAAAATATTGAAGCTACTAAATTAAAGATCTCTTAGCGCGCAAAATTCCGTGATATTATATCGCCGAGAAATTATACGCATCGCGTTCGTCGAGCGTTTAATATTTTCTTTTTGCTCCAGTAAAACGTTAGTTACATATAATTCACGACTCGTGAAATGTACGTATTAACCATCGGCCCGTCCTTTATTAATAATCAAGAATTTACTCGCGCCGCTGATATCAAATCGTATAATTAAAATCTGTCAAATGTGTCGGAACAACCGACAAATATTTGAGCGGACGTTATTTGCCGAATTCTTCATTTGTCCCCGTCGCGTCCGAAATTTCCTTGGCACGTCAAAAGCGCGTGAAAGCGATTGGACCGCGCCGACGATAATTAAAGCCAGAACTGTGATATATATTTGTGAATGGCCGTTATTTGCTGCGTGTCGCGTATTTATCGCCCGTCTCGATTCAATTCATTTGTGGAAATTACCTTCGTTGCATTGCTCGACTGGCGCCGATGCCGCGATGAGTGGAAGAGCGAAACGTTGATTCATAAATTATTTCTGATTTATCGTTTCAATAACCTTTCGTTGAACTTGTAAATGTCGCGCTAAGAAGTATTTTTATAAACAAAATGATACTCAAGGTTCTAAGATTTTTTAAATTAAAGTAAAACAATAAAGTTGGGCTAACGAACCAAGTTGAGTGTGATTGCTAATATATGTTATAATAAAACGGTATTTCTATACATCACTTATCTTGTGAAGAACGCAGATAAAATACATAGCGCAAACGTTTCGATCTTAAATGTGGTTCTCTTTAGTGCCAAATTATACAATTTTTCTTATGTTAACAAAATAATATTTCGAACGGAATGTTGACAAAATTAATAGATGACATTTGTACATTTAAAGTATAATGTATCCAGTTGATTTATTCTCTAATTTTACTCCTTTCTAAATTAACGTATGTACGGTTGGCAAACTGAACAAAAAGATCAAACAGTTACGTTAAGAACGAAATAAAATATTTTAAATCAACGAAACAAAAAATTTTTGATAATGAATTCAATATAGATCAATTATTAGTTAAAGTGTTTTAAAACAATGAAACCAAGAATTTTTGATAATGAATTCAAAATATAAACTGTTTTAAACTGACACAAAAAGTATTTTTTATACTTGCAACGTGCACATTTTTTTATTAAAACAGAAAATTACTTTTACATTATTTTAATTTTAATTATATTAGTTTTAATAATCGCTAATTGCAGAACTTTAAAGAAAATGGAAGTTTAAGGAGAATGAAGCGAAACTTTAAAGTTCGCGATAATTTATAATAGATTAATAAGTTCTTAATTGTTTGGATATACTATAAAATATCGATTGATTCAACATCAGAGCCGTATAACAACTTGTTTGGATTCAAAGCTTCGAGTTATAACGCTCCAAGAGATTTTATAAACATGCAAATTAACTTCGGTTGATGGTCCGTCATCCATCTCAACGTCTTTGGAGCTAGATGTCACGCATTCCACCGTATACAATTAACTCACGGAATTCCCGATGCCTCGGCGCACCCGGTTCGCTTTATTGCGATTTAACGTTTGCAAATCGACAGCTGTGGACTGAATTTCCCCGATCCTCGTAATACTCGCGCGAAGGTGGGACAAGGAGGACGCGCGTTTCGAATTGCAGAGTACGGTATACGGGGGTCCAAGTATTAGCGAGCTAACGAGCGCGTTCAGTTATTTGAAAGGCAATTCGCGCGCAACCGATTAAACAATGCGACACGGTACTGCTTGACAATGTAATTGCAGAGTATCCGGCCGATGGTTAACCCAGTCTGGTCGGGCTACAGTCCTCTTCAGTTTCAATCGAAATCGCGCCCCGCCGGACCATCATTTCAACGGCACGGAACTGCATGGATTTCCTCGCATCTGCGAAAACGTTACTTCGTTCTTAGATATGTTCCGCTGTATCTTTCAGACTGTAAACACTTATGAATTGCCATCTCCTACTCAATATTCGGTTAATTTGACTAAAACAGTGAGATAAAATTAACGACATATTGAGTAAGCCTTACTCAATAGTAGTTAATTTATCTAATTTAACTTACATGTTAGTCAAAATTTTACCTCCCTTTTAGTCAAAATGAAATATTGAGTAGGAGCAGTGGCGACCTATAGAATAGTTAAAAATGACTCAAATTGAGTATAATTTTATATTACGAGTTTAACAGTGCACATCATTGAACAATTCTATCAATTTTGTTGGACTGATAGAATAAGAATACAACACTGAAAAAATTTCTGGTTAAAAACGAATGAATCAGAAAATCTTGTAGGATTGATCAAATATTCTGATTATTATAATAGAAATTCTGTTTATTGTAATAGAACTCAATATTTTATAACTTATAATAACCAGAATTTCCTATTATAATAACTAAAATATTTGATCAATCCTACAAGATTTTTCCGATTCGTCCGTTTTTAATCAGAATTTTTTTCAGTGAAATAACGAAAAATAAGCGGAATTTAGCTGACTTTGTCATTTTTATAAGAATAAGTACAGTAAAGGCTGAAGTGACATCATTTTCAAGTCTATCCATGTCTTTAAAACTATTCAACACTTTTAGAATTTACCGAATTCTATGCGTGAATTTTTCCGCGCTCCTGAGCTTTAATTTCTTTCAATAATATACGTGAAAATTTTTAGTAAGAATCGAAACAGAGAGAGAAACTTCGACGCGATGAGATTAAATATGCCACCGCGAGCACAGCATCAACGAGACATCGTTGGTTTAATCCCGGAATTGTCTACATTGCACGCGTAAGTGCGTTCGACACATGTCGCTCGAATAGTCCACCGCAGAATGCTAAGCGTATGCCCGTTTGCACAGCCGAGCCCTGACAGTGCGTGATTTCGAGTGGTTACCGTGCGGCGTAACGCATGAATAGTCCATCCACGATTAATTACGCGATTGACTGTCTCGTTAACGAGGCAAAGAAGCATGACGTTAAAATACGTGATTTCAGCCCGCTTAACTGTCACAATTATCACAAATAAGAACGTAGATTTATGAGAGCGGCCAATATAAAGAGGAAATAATTATATCTGTACACAGATTCTCTCATAACTATATGGAAGACAAAAAAACAGCTGAAGAACAAATAGAAGATAGTTAAAATATTAATGAATGGATAAAAGATAAGTTGACAGATAGAATATAAATTAACAATATCATTTAGCAATATAATTTTTTAACAACATACAGGGTGTACTAAAGCAATGTATACAAATACTTATAAAAATACTGCTATAATATCTTAATAACGTTTAGAGATTAATTAAACTCATCATATCGATAGATTTATTGTATAATAATTCGTATGATTATAATTATTTATGGGAATTAATTTGAAATGAAATAAAATATTTTTTCTAAATAATAAATTAAAAAACATGTATGTAATATGTTTTATAATTATTATATGGACATTTGAATTTTTTTATACTAGAACAAAGCATTGCGCGCCATTTATTATTTTAATATGTAATCTTTATTTTAAAAAAGAAGATATTAAATCGAATCAAATTTATTGCCACTTTTCCACTAATTGGTTTCTTTCACTTAGCTCACTTTGTGTTAACTTTGTGATATACAGAACGTACTAAAGCATTGTATGCAATTACTCATAAAAAGATAGAACGTAGGAGCGGCAATGTAAACTTGCAGTGGCGCACTGTTCTTCCTTTCATCATTGCAGTTAATATTGCAAATATTGCAAAATGGTATGAAATCTTTTTGATCATCTCAATCCGTTCATATGAGTACTTTTTTATAAGTATTTATATACATTGCTTTAGCACACCCTGTATGTTGTTAAAAAATTATATTGCTAAATGATATTGCTAATTTCTATCTGTCAACTTATTTTTTATCCATTCATTAATATTTTAACTATTTTCTATCTGTCTTTTAGCTGTTCATTTGTCTTCCATCTGTTTATCTGTATGTCTAAACATCAATCCATCTATTTAATTCTCCATCCACTTATCTTTCATGTATCTATTCTATCCACCTAAAAAGGATAAAGTTATTTCAATTTTATGACTCACTCTGCGAATATATATATTTTTTGTGGTTGCAGAGAAATAGAAATATTGGATTGATGTTTTTCTTAAAATTGATAATTCGATTATCTTATGACTTATGACTATACTTCATGACAAGAACAGGTTCTCAGGGAAATAGAGAATTACTACTACTCTCGGTATCTCGCATCTTCTCATGTTTATGACAAACGTTACTGGCACGATGGTAGGTTGCATCGTCTCATTGTTCCGTAGGGTTGGCGGCGCCCTCAGCTCGTTCCACCGCCGTCCTTTGTTTAGGGAGTTTTGAGGGACTTGGCGGTTTGCGGTTTAAGATGAGGTCAGAACCGCGGTAACGTTGAACTGCGTTCTCAGTTCCCTTCTCGTCTCTTTTTAAAGATTCACGTCGGTGGCCGGGAGAGAAATTGCGGGATGAGACGAGAAAAAGGAGGCACAAGTAGTAGGAAAGAGACAGGGAGGCGCCCCGCGAGATTCTTTGCGGCGCCGCTTGTCGCGTGTGTCTTCTACTTGACATGGAATAACATACAAATCGTTGTTCCGCAACTGTATTTGGTCTTAAATTTATAACAATTCTATGATCATTTTGGAAAATTTTTATGTTATTATTTCTTATTTGCTAAAATTAGAATTACGAAATAAATCGTAAGATTTCACAGTTGATTATTATAATATTATTATAATATTGATTATAATAATATTAAAATATTGTTGCTATTTTATACAAAACAGATTAGAAATTGCACACATTGTAGAGTGTAATTTATATAAGGAAACGACAATTATATAATTTTTTGAGATTGTAAATCGCGTGTACACTGGAAAAAAAATTCTGGTTAAAAACGGACGAATCAGAAAAATCTTGTAGGATCAATCAAATATTCTGGTTATTATAATAGAGCTCAATACTTTATAATTTATTATAATAATCAGAATTTCTATTATAACCAGAATATTTGATCAATCCTACAAGATTTTTCTGATTCGACCGTTTTTAACCAGAATTCTTTTTCAGTGTATGAATGAATTCTTATATCAATTCTATTGAAAATATTACTTTTAGATTTTTCAGGATGATAATATTATCACAAGTTATTATTTCATTTTATACAGCAGCGATTTCTCTTTTCATTTCGTCGTTTCTCACGAGTTATTATTTTCCTCACTGTTTCCCTCTTTTATCGCGATGCACAAATTTCGCTAATGCAAGACCAAATAAACGAGATTATGCGCGGCTATCAAAAACACGAACTGCCGATCCCTCCCGCCATACGCGTCTTGCCCCTCCCTTTTAAGAGCCCTTTGCAGTTGCAATTTCGTTTCTGAAATTTTCGAGCCGTCTCTCGTCCTTTACGAGTCCCGCTTCGGCCGTCAACGTCTCGAGAAGATCGTAATCCCAGTGTAATAAAATTCGAATTGTCGACGAACAAAGCGCGGGATTTCTACCGGATAAGTTTCCTCTCCGGTTTTTCCTCCCTTCTTTTTTCCGAACGCAGACCCGCCTTTCCTTCTTTTCGAAACTTTACCGAGAGCCTCGCCTCTCGGAGCCATCGGCTCCGCGGCTATTGTTATTCGCGGTGCATGTTATAGCAAGGGTAAAAGTGCTTTCTCGCGCCAATTTCCGTTGCCTTCCGCAGCGGAGCTACCCAGCCAACGCGGAGATGATACTTAATTGCTTAGTCGTGTCGAGTTCGCGTGTTAATTGATTGGATTTCTTAGGGAAAACTTTCCTCCATGATCGGCCGCTCAATTGCGATAGTATAATAACTCCGTCCGAGGTCGATGGCTTGCGACAGTGGAATGAATAAATTGCATGGAACGAAGATGCGACAAGTTCCCTAAGATTGCAGTAGAATTGCGCCAGCGATTGTCCTTCGTTAATCGCGGTTGCGATTTCTTAATTCGATGCAACATCGATCGAGAGATTCGCGAATAATTGTCTATCTCGATGCGAAATTACGATCTACTGAGTTCTTTTTCGAGCGATCTTATTATAGATATTTTGTTTACGTATTAAATGAGTTTATAAAGTTGCAGGACAATTTTCTAAATTGATAATAATAAATAAAGAACTACATTGAAAAAAAACGGACAAATCAGAAAAATCTTGTAGGATTGATTAAATATTCTGGTTATTATAAGTTATAAAGTATTGAGTTCTATTGTAATAACCAGAATTTCTATTATAATAACCACAATATTTGATCAATTCTACCAGATTTTCTGATTTGTCCGTTTTTAATCAGAATTTTTTTCAGTGTAATGTTAATTTTTCATGGCAACCAGAATTTTATTATTTTTAAAAAACATTAAACTTTGTTCCCGCGTTTAATCTTTAACAAATACACTTTAGTCTATTGTAACACGAACAAACATATTTGTATACCATTTTATATCACAACAGTTATGTATACTGTTGTCAATTTATTAATAAAACTAATACTTGAAAATAAACGAAGTTTTTTGCAATCTATGCTTTTAAATAAAAGGCGTGATTTCAATATGTCAATTCACTTTGTAACTGCTGACCGGCATTATGAAGACTCACTGGTCAAAGGATCAAAGACTTGACAGCGTTTAATTAGAGAAATCGAATAAGCAATATATATTGGCATATTGATCGTTCGTATCGTCTCGTAAATCTTTGTCACGTTATTTACATATTGACTCGCGGTCTCTATTAGGAGATGACCAATTTCGCCGCTGCAAAACACGCTCTGATAAATTGCGAGCGGAATGAGAAATAGCGGCAGTGCCGCGCCGTACAGAATGCATAACGGCGTTCTGCGGAAGGATGGGCGACAGGGGTCGAGAAAAGAAATGAAGACATCGCGCAGCTTGCGCCCGGGGGGGGGGGGAGATCCCCGGGCCCGGTGCCCGGTGTCGCGGAGGCAAGAAAACTCGCGTACCGTGGATTAACGACGGCACAAATCATCGGCGGCGGCAGCTTGCGCCTGGACCCGGGGCCTGCTCCGGCTTTTGATTGAAAAGAAACGGGATTTAACGTCTGCGCGCCCCGAGAGATGAACGGATTCGGCAATAATCGGGAATAGACGTGCTCCGTGCGATCTCTGGGAAAATAATTGAGGCGCGGCTTCGTTAACGAATCAATATCTCTATCGTCTTTGTGATTATTCCTCGAAGATGTTCATCTTTTAATTAGCTTAGCGAGAAACGCTCGTCGATGGCTTTTCCCACAGTCGGCTCTACAACGTCGCCGGGTACTTACGATTAGATTCGAACGGAACGTTCCAACACGCGCCAATAACCGCGGGATTCAATCATATTTTATCGCGAATAATCGCAGGATTCAGATGTAAAATCTTTCGAGTGGCAATAAAAATTTATATTATTGGCATGTGAAGCAGTAGAGGCATGTAAAAGCAGATTTAATTCTCCTACTGTATAAATTACTAATAATTATCACACACGTTTGGTGAATATGATCATCCGTGCACTGAAAATCCCATTTTGTTGCTTGAATAAAAAGTGAGCAACCAAATTTTTTATTGGTTTCAACAAAATGGTATTCCAATTTTGTTGAATCAAACAAAAAATTTAATTAAATTTTGTTTGAAAAATTTGGTGACTCATTTTTTGTTCATACAACGAAGGATTCTCAGTGTGTGATTTATAACAATATGAATGACAATGTTGAATGATTTCGTGTTAAATTCTAGCAAATTCTAAATAGCGATTTTTTTCCCTTTTTTTTATATCACGTGTGTCACAAATCATTGTGAATTACACCTGTTTTATATTACGAGTTTCTCTCTCTTTCTCCCTCTTTCCCTCCAGATGTTTTATGTATTACACATTTTATCTCCTACGTCATACTTTAATGTACTTCAAAACAAGATTCGGCGTCGGTGAGGGGGCTCGTAAGTTACTAGAGCGTAGGTTAATGTTTTTCCCGCGCGAGACGCGCGGTGAACGATCGCGGCTCGCGGGAGAGCGCGGCGGGGGCAAAGAGCGGAAAGCCGTTCTGCCGCTGCGAAGACACTTCTCCGCCCCGGTAACTCCGCTGGAAGGAAGAAAAGTCGCGTGTCAGGGGGATTAACTGCCGTACAAATCATCGGAGGCGGTTTGTAACCAAGCAGGCCCGCTCACCCTGTGTTCCCTCGTCTCGGCCCGTGCAAGACGGGAATTCTGGAGCAGCGGATAGTACTCACGGCGATTGCTCCGCCATCCGCCGCGCTGCATCAGGCGCATCGGCGAAGGCCTTCCGGTAGGTGAGGGCCTATCGGACCAACGGGGCAACGTACCGTCGCGGTGGTTGGTGATTGGTGTCCGTACTTTAGGAACGTGACCGCACGACACGCGGCCGGAACCGTCGGAATTTATCGTGACCGAGAGAGCGCTTCCTTCCTCTCGATCGATTTAATATAATAGCGCCACGGTTACGAAAGGCGCATTATGGGAAATTATTAATCATTAGCAAATCATTTTTTTATCCCTTAAATAGGATTATATGTGAATTGGTTTACTTTTATTTATACACGGACAGAATTTTCTCTTAAAATTTATCCTAAAAATCATGGTAATCGTGGGATAACAAATATTTCGAAGATTTTTATAAATTTATAAAATTCTCTCCGATTTATTCATATCTATCACAATAAAATATAAAATCTGTTTGATTAATATTACAA
>VBVR01006198.1:0-10688 GCA_011638315.1 Tetramorium parvispinum
GATTTTTTATAATATATACATATATATTATATAATATAATAATAGTTATTATTAATTTGTAACATAATATACTATGAGTATTACGTTAAATGTATAAATACATATTATTTGTTATACCTAATTATACTGAATAGTTGATAACATAATCGATATAGTCGCTTGATAAAATTTATCGCATGTCACGATGATCTGAATAAATATATTTAAACAAAATGAATCAGAAACGATTAAATTAAAATGAAATTTATTATATTAAAATTTATATCGAAAATATCGTTTATAATAAAATGCATGTGTACGTATGTCAGACTATTTCGCTTTATGATCAGCATCATAAAGCATCATTTATCAAACTAAATTGTTACAAATCACTCATACATATCAGACTAATATATAACTACACATGTCTAAAGATTCATCTTTGTTACTGTAGAAATTGATAAAAAAGAAAAGTTTCATACATATATTATTTAACATTGTATAGACTCGCAATATTTCATATAATTATCCGTACAGTGAAAAAAATATCTCATAGTAGATACAATGTTTTTCTCTACTATTGTAACAGCCTTATTATAAAATTGCAATCAGAGAATTAAAAAGAGAATAGTTTATATAAAATCAGGCAAATCTAAGAAGCAGGTATCTTAAATCTCTTTGATGACTACATCATTTTTCTTCTTAAACTCATTTTTCTCCTTCAACTGTTTTTCCGCTATTACCTTTTTGATAAATTTGCAATTGGGATAATACTTAAAGTGCTTTTCCACAGGATCAGCCTCCGACTCCCAGGAAGTCAACAATCCCGCGCAGTAGAAACACATCGTTAGATCGTTTGCTGCATGCGTTTTAAGCTTCGAGGAACAAACACAGGGACAACACAAGTTTTGAGGAAGATAGTAGAAACCAGCGGCCGCTAAATCCTCTTTGTTTGGTCCTGTCGTATCGGGCCATGTCGCAAAAGAGTCTAATCTCCGTTCGTAGGGAGCGTAAGTGGGTTTCTTCGAGCCCACGAAGTCGCCGATCTTGGCCGTGAAATACCTCTTCGCGTCGGAATCACAGAAGATCTTGATTTCCGTGTCTTCAGTCGGTGCATGTTCACAACAGACCGTGGTGTGCTTCGTGTTTTCCTGCGTCTCCATATCGTTATTCGGAATGGAACGCGTCAGGAATTTGAGGCCGTAAAGTCCACAGACATCATTGGGACGCGGCATTTTGGGGATCGTGCTCGGATCAGCACCGATCGGCACGTTTCCGCACGAGAGATTACGAATGAATCTACATCTTCCGGACCAACGTTGATGATCCGTCCTAGGATCATCGCCATCTTCCCACTTGGATATGATAACGGAGCATTCGAAGCACTTCACCTTGTCACCCTCTTTAGTATAGAAAAATCCGGCTGCCGCGAGTTTCTTAGGGTCGATGAACGACACGGGCCAGTCGGCGAAGGAATCCAATCTTGCTGCCTCGAAGCGATAATCTGTGTAATCTACATCGTCGGATGCTGTCTTATTTAAGGTCAACTGCTCCTCATCCCTGTCCATATTTTCATCCGCATGTTCCTCGTACGCTTGCATTAACTTATCTTGCTGCTCACAAATGCTGCCAAAAGAAAAGACAAAATATCACCTGAGTTATGAATTCCTCTGTATGGATAGTTTAAAAATCTCTTATCTATTCCGTTTTATGTCAAACTATGTTGATGGTACTAAATTCTTTCTCATTACTTTTAGGGATGGAATGCAGGACCTTCTAAAAAAGATAGATGAAGGGGACAATATTCTGAAGAAGGTAGAAAATTATCGTAGAATTTGAAGGATGGTCACGAAGCTGTTAAAAATCTGTGAAAGATGAAGCTGCACAGGCGGATCTATATATTTATCCACGGGCGTAAAATAAATATTCCCGTCTAAAACGATCCTGATCTCTTGCTTTACCTCACGACTCGATACAAAAAGCGCATTCTACAGCCCCGACACGCATGCACGCACGCACGCACGCACGCAATTTCCCGGCCTGTTTCTGCTGGAATTTTTCTATTCGAGATGTGACCACCTAAGGGTTGTGCAAAAAGTCTGTCGGGACAAGCGAAATAACATAAAGGGATCGAATTATTATATGGACGTACGTGGGTCCCTGAAACTGTCACACCGCATTTTTATTTCACGTTTTCATGCGAAAGCTATTGTTCGCGCTAGAGCGTTCGGATCAGCGGGAAACAGTTCTACTTGCGGACGTTCAATTTGTTACTGCAGCGGCAAACGATTGTTACGCTATTTAAAATATCTTTTCTGAATAAGTTCTTAATAATCACGGAAATACGAGGAAGGATTATCGGCGGCGAACGTCCTGGAAAGATAAGAGCATGCGGCAGCGAACGCGTTGTGCAATATAAGCGGTATTTATTCGTGATATTATTAATAGCACTGATTCTTACGACGGAATGATGTAATATTACATAGAATTTTTTACAGCAAATTCATTTAACTCCCTCGTCATTTCTAGAACAACATTATCTGTGTGTTCAATATTTCGATTGATTGGAAATACATTTAACAGAGCTTGATGGATGAATAATGATTAATAATTAATTTAAATTTGATTAAACATTTTTATACATTTAAGGGAGATAATAATAATACATAGATAATAATTAATAATTGACAATTAATTCTTTGCAAATGAAAGATGGCATTAAAGCTACAATTAAAATAAAATGTTATTTAAAAAAGTGTTCGCTACAAAAATTATTATATTTTTTAATAATGGGAAAATCAACTTAAAATCAACTCTAAACTCCCATGTCAGAATTTTATAATGGGGTTTCCAGTAGTTTCCTACTCTGACTTGGTACAAGTCTTCTATAAAATTTTGAGATTATTGTTCTGTAGAGGTACTATTGATAAGTATAGTTATCGAAAAATAAATAAAACTAATCTAACTAGCATGTCTAGCCTATTGAACTTTCTATCGATATCCCATCTCGTTAGGGAGATAGAATAAGTTTAACAAACAAGGACTTTTCTATTGTATCTGCGATACAGCGCATCAGGCTAACGCATCAAATGACCTTTGCCTTTACTAAAATATTAAAAAACATTGTATAAAGATAAGATACGGTATCGATAGGCTTTTCTTATTACCGTTAATACAACTGTCACGATTGTTTCGGTGGTAACTATTCAACAAAAAAATGTTTTTCAAGCAAGATGAGGATCCCTTTTAATCTTTTATCTTAATCACTTTCATATTTTTTTAGGTACTCAAATAGAAATTTACAACAAAGGACTATATTAATGTTATTTGTCATAATTATGACGTTGGAAAAGTTTCTCTGTACATAAAATTAAATATATTGTTTGGATAAAAATTAAACATATCCTTAAAAAAATGTACTCTGTTAATTAAGAAAATATTTATGATTAATGTAAGTCTGTTTGCAACATTGACACTACAGACTTACATTAATCATAAATATTTTCTTAATTGACAGAATAAATTTTTTTAAGGATATGTTTAATTTTTATCCAAACAGTATATTTAACTTTAAGTACAGAGAAACTTTCTCAACGTCATAATAATTGATAAATAACATTAATATAGCCCTTTGTTGTAAATTTCTACTTGAGTACCTAAAAAAATATGAAATAACTTTAATTAAATAACTTTAAACTTAAAGGTTTTCCAGATGGGACAAATTGGTAACCGGATCATATTAAAAAAACTGAGAACCGATCACGTTCGTCGTGCATTTTTCTTCGTTGAACAGTGTAATTAAGATTAATTCGACGTGAGATTTTCGAGACTGATTTGCGACGAAAGTTCCACACGGACCCTTCGGATAGATTCGACCTTCGGGCAACCAGCTGCTGCCTTGAAATAATGACATCAGCAGACGATATTCCCCTCCTTCACCCCATCGCATCTGCTCGCCTTGGTCGAATCATAGCAAGAATCATGCATTAAGATGATCATGGAATGATCTCATGTCGGAAATCTACCGGCCGACCAAAGAGAAAGAGAGAGAGAGAGAGAGAGAGAGAGAAAATGAGCGATAAGGCCAGAAGGAGAAAGGGATGAATGTGGACAGCGGGCAGCGGACGACGGGTGGTGTATTTCGCGTACCAAGCCGTGCCTTTGTACGAAAGAGAAAGAGCGAGACGGCGCCACACGTGACGCGGCCGGTACACGCGTGTGCGTATGCGTGTGTTTTACGAATTATTCACGTTCTCTCTCGCACAATCGCTCTCTAGGCCCTGGGCGGAAGCGAGAGAGAAAGAAGAAGCGGATGTCCGGCGTAATGGCAGAGACAGGAAGGACAGGGCAGACCGATGGGTGAGACCCGATCTTTCGCGATCGGGATGTTTAACTTTTCGCGCTGACTCGAGAACGATAACGGAGGAAACGCAAATTTTATCTATATCTATCGGCGCACTCTTCTTCCACCCTTCTTTCACCCGTTATTCATCAAACTTACTTTGACAATAACTCCGCCAGTCGCTTGAGATGTTCCTTGTACAGGACAATTTCCTCGGTCGACATCGGGTCATTCTTCATCGATCCGGGTCATTCAACCGATCCGCTTGAGATACATGGCCTTCCGGCTAGTCAGGTCTATCCGTTGTCCAAGATTCAATACCGCTTGCAATTAATTTTGTCCTTACTTGGCTGAGCGAAACGTAATCTTCGGCTAGACTTGACCCGATTGACTGTCTGGCAACGATTGACCCGAACGTGAATGAGGCTCAGGGAAGAGGTATCGGTCAGCCGAATCCCGCATTCGGGCGAACCGGAACAAAGGGAAGAGTGAGAGAGAATGAAAAGCGAGAAGGGAAGAGTGAAAGGGGGGGGGAAGGAAGGAAAGGTTCCAATCCTAGCACGTGCGGAAACCTGAAAACAGCCGAGGGCTATCCTAGCGAAGAGGTGAACTACCGAGTACAAAAGCCACTGCAAGCACCGCAGGTCGCAACTTCACCGAGGGTAGCAGAAGTGGGGAGAGTGAATGGCACCGAAAGGGTAGATAGTCATAGCATTGGCCGTCGATCTGTTTCATAGGGATTGCTGGGAGGTGCTAGGAGAGACTAGGAGAGTGGGCGTGTGAGTATTAATCTTTAATTTCCACTTTTGGTTGACGCGAGAATTATTCCGTGTAGGCACGTGATAATTATGGCATATTTTTTTTCTTCGAGGGAGGGAATTTGAATATGCTTACTTGAAGCGTTTCTTGATACTAGGAAAAGAAGTGCTAGAAGTTTCGTTGACGTCGCTGCGGGAATCAGGTGATATTGAGGAAAATCTTGTAAAGAGATTTGACAGTCGGAGCTTCTTTGATATTGAGAAAAGATTTTAAGATAGATTTAAGATAAAAGATTAAGAGAGAAGATCGTTGATGTCAGTTACGAGAATTGTGTAGTATTGAAGAAAATGTAAAGCATAAATCTTATCATTGTTTGAAGAAGAAAAATCTGATTTTTATTTTGTGGATAAATTTTACGTTCGAAGCTTCTTTGAAATTGGGAAAAGGTATTTCATTGATGCCAATTGCGAGAATCGCGCGTTATTGAAGGAAATATAAATAAAAATCGCTAACGGCAATCGATGCGGGTACTTGAGTACGCGTCACGGTGTAATCATATCCGGGAATGCGATAAAATTCTATGGCGAACAACAATCGCGTCATATGAAAAAGTATGAATGACTCAATAAGGAATACGTGTGTAGAAATTCTTTTATATTTTAGAAAGTGTGTACATGACATGTGACATCGACTGCGCGACAGATTTCTATGCTGCAATGCTACATGTGATCGTAAAACTGTACATAAAATATTTTCCTCGATATTCTACATAACAGTTTCGTTTATGTACAGCTAATTATTATAGGTTTTCGCTTCGTAAACACCGCGGATATCACATTTACATTAATTTCACATTTGAAATAAATTGTACGAATATAAAGATACTTGATTCTTCATTCATTTCTTTGGTACGATCCTGACGGAGCTTGCTGTCAGCTTACAATTAAGGGGATCCTGTAGCTGTCCGCGAACTGAATTTTTGTAAAAGGATATCTTTGTAGTACTTTCACAGATTTGAAAATACTTAGAAAATGAAAGTACAGACATTAATGTGTCTGCTCGGTAGTATTTATTTTTAAACAAAAAAAATGTTTTTAATTAATTATAAAAATTCAGTTCTGTGGACGGCTACAGGATCCCCTCAAGACTAGAAATTAGTATGGGTGTTTCTCTGTCTCTATCTATATATGTATATATATGTATATATATAATTAGTATCTATATGTATTATTTCCGATTCACTTGTCTCTAAAATGTTCGAATTGACAATCGCCTGTCAATTGGATTACTTTATATTTTGATTACTATATATACTTTATATAGTTTGTACTCACCCTCGGCAAACGCAACGGCAACAACACTGATTTCTATAGCTTTTATCTGCATGTGTATTTTATCTGCATGTGTATTTTATCTGCAATATATATTAATATGTATCCAGTACTAGTACTAGTTGCTAGGTAGACTCTGGGCGCGTTCAGCGGACACAACGGTTGTACAACAGTTGAGTAATTCGTCAACGTAGTTGATCTAGATTTAGAGATCTAACAGTAAAAGCCAATCATCACTAACTGCTCACTGATCACTTGAGTTAGCTGAACGCACCCTCTGTTTATATATACCAACGTACTAGCCACTAGTGCTAGCACTAGTGGTCAGATCGTTATCAGATAGTGATAATATATCAAGTAGTGAATATATATTAATATGTACCCAGATAACTAGTGCTAGCACTAGTGGCTAGTACGTTGGTTATCTGGATACATATTAATATATATTCACTACTTGATATATTATTACTAACTGATAACGGGGCCGTCATAAAACTTGTTAAGTGTGATGGGCGTATCTTTTATCCATGCCTTCTCTCTAAAAATGAATCAGTGAGATTCACTGATTTACTTTTAGAGAGTTGATAAGCATGATCAATTCATATCGTCAATATATCTATGCTTAAATAAACCATTCCCATCAACTGCATTTTAGCACTTTTTATCGACTGGATTCTACGAAGATATATTAATGCAAATAATAGAGCAGTTATATCTCCGAGTTAATAATCTTAATATGATAATAGAATAATATTCTGCAAGATTAACAACGCTAATAATAGTATTTATCTATCAAAATTGTTGATAATGCACGATAATTGATAACAATAATTGTAGGTCGATAGTGTTAAGTCTACGTAATCAATTGCAACTATTACTGGTTTGTTTCTTTATACTTTTCTACTTTTATAGAATTAGCCGAAAAATGCCCAATAAATATCTTGCTGCGTAATGCGCATTGTTATATCTTATCGTTTTAAAAATAAAATTAATAAAAAAATATATTTGTACTTTTAGAATATATAAATATACTAACATAAATATGTTAGATGAAAGAATGGCTCGAATTTTCGATTTTCTAATGACTTTCGTCCAATTTTCGTCATATATTTTCAGAGAGGCACATCTTCAGCTAGCGCTAGATTATACGCAATTCGTAATTCATGATTTGCGACTGATATACATATTTGTGAAAATTTAATTCATCAATAGGAACCATCCATATCTTAGTAGCAATTGGTGATTGTTTGTATAATGCAATCCAAATTAATCACGAATCATCACGAATTATCTGATTCGTGATGATCTGCGCCTTTTGATTTTATCACTGTTCGATATGTGGACGTCGAATAGGGGAGTGTTGCGAGAGAAAGCATTTTACCAAAAAGATTTAATCAACTTTTACACTATAAATCCAGTTAAAAGTAACAGCAATTATTAGCACTGTAATGTATCGTAATATGTAGGCACGATCATTAATGAAATATTCGCATAAATATATTTATACCATATATACGATGTCCATTTGATTATTCATATATTATGTATTTGTTTATATGTGTATCCATACATTTTATTTATATTGAAAATTGGATATTAGATATTCGATAAAAGACGTTACGTTCACTATGAGCCCGAATATTCGATTTCCTATCTTAAATTTATGTAAAATTTTTTAATTAATCATGCTTGAGAAAATATCCGAATTAGAATGGCGCCACAAATGAGACATTTAAAGTCGTGCTCGCATTAATATATCAACACAATTATATATTACGATAGAAATATTAATCGTGCGTTAAAATTCGCGATGATAAATTCAACGTATTTTATTATTATTTTATATTTATCGATGATCCGCGAGAAATACATGACAATGTGAGCTATAATTGCGTGATGTGCGTCGCCTTTTCGTTTGAATCACGTAGTCACAGCCATTGTCCTCGTCGCAAGTTTCGGCGCCGCGCGCGATCGGAGTCGCGCTCGTTTTCCGCTCGTTTTTCCCACCAAGATCGACTCCGTGAATAAATGAGCATCAAAAATACTGAATCAAACAATCGATGATCATCGAGGAATTCCAGGCACGGGATCGCATTAGCCTTTTACTGTCATTTGATTTCATTATCAGACGAACTTCGATGTGCGTAACAAGCGTATGTTGCCTTCGCGTCGAGTCGAAAATCCTTCATTTTCTGTAACTGCAAATGTGTATTTATTTTCATGATATACGAATACTGATTTACTCAAGGTTTTGAGAGATTCCTTGATCATTTTTTAATCATAGTTAAAAATATATATTTTAATTGAAATAAGTCGTTAACTATCGCAGTGAATAGACGTTACACTTGAAGTTGTACCCGTGCTCGCGTATCAATTATTAAATATATAAAAATCAACGCAAAATTATTGCAGTCGAAATATTAATCGTATTAAAACTCTCGATAAAGAATTCGTCGTTTTACATACAATACACGGCTTATAATAGTTTATGATTGTATTTCTCGACTTGTTAACGTTTTCGAGTCGCCGCGTGAAGTTAGCTGCGGCGCACGGTGCGCGCCGTTTCGCCTGAGTCACGTAGTCGCGCCGTCGTTTTCCTCGTCGCAAGTTTCGGGAAGCGCGCGCGATATCACGTTCGCGTTTTCCGCACGTTTCTCTCCGTCGAGAGTCTCGCTATACGAACAGACGTTGAGAGTCGTGAATCGAGCGACGCAAGCGTTGCGGAATACCAGGTACCGCATACGATTGCGAATTAATTCTTAATCGGTCCTTTGCCACACGCGAGCTGGCATGTCGCTTTGCCCTGTGGAACTTGCTCATTCACGAGCATTAATTAAGACGCATCATTTTGAGCTATTCAATCGTTCGACGCGCTAAAGCGCGTCTGAAAATACAAGAGCGATTCTCAAGTCGAACGAGGTGCTTAATAACGACGCTCCACTCTTCGATTTTTCACCGCAATGACGTCACGCGTCGCGCGAGCCCCGCGAACCGCGCGAAGTTGGCTGCGTGGCGCGTCGCCTTTTCGTCTGAATCACGTAGTTGCGCCGCGGCCATTGTCCTCGTCGCAAGTTTCGGGAATCGCGCGCGATATCCGTCGCGTTTTCTCCTCGCTCAGGAGCCCCGCGTACGAACAGACATTGAAATTACCGAATCAAGCGACGGATAAGCATCGCAGAATATCAAGTACTGCGTACAATCGCAATCGATCTTTAATCGGTCTTAGCCACAATAAGCCGACGTGTGCCACTTCGTGCCTGTGGAATTTGCTCATTGACGCCACGAACATTTAATTAAGGCGCATCATTTCGCGCCATTCGACCGCTTGACTCGTCAAAACGCGCCTGAAAGCATAAAAGCGTCTCCTCAGATTGAACAAGGTGCTCAAAAGCGATACTGCGGATCTCGGACCGTCGTTGCTTCTCACCGAGATGACGTCACGCGTCGCGCGAGCCCCGCGAGCCGCGCGAAGTTGGCGGCGCGTGACTGCGACCTGCCGCGGCGCGTCGCGGCGGACTTCACGTGGATTCGCGTAAACACCGGGAGTGACGGACAAGTGGACAAGCGTTTCTCATTTGGAACTTTCAAAGTGCAACGTGTGCGGATTTTGGAACTCTGTGACAATGCCGCGTTTACCGTGTGGTACGATCCGTCGATTCGTCGATCGCGCGCGCTATAAAACGCGTCGGGCGGTTATTCGCGTCGCGTCGCGTAATCGCGTTCGGTGGTGCTTCCTGTGGTGGAGAGGAGTCTGCGTCCGTGGGAACGAGCTTCCGGAGCGGCGGACACGGCGAACGCGACGACCCCCGGGGAGAGGGAGAGAGGCTGCATCTCGTCGACTGGTGAGTAGATTTATATTCCAATCGAATTTATCCGCACTTGGCAAAATCGCAGCCGATTTACGCGTGACTGAAGTGTATAACCAATACATCGCCAGCCGATATGTCGATATAATAAATATATAGGCGCTGAGGAAATTTTTCCCTCGTGCCGAAAGACAGCGAGATTAAATATATGACATTCTATATTTTCTGATCTTCGATACTCCGAATATCTGTGTCGGCAGTCTCGTCGAATATCAAGGGAGGCTCTCATTTTTTTTTTTTTACCTCACGTGCTCTCCGAGCCGTATGATACTCGAATTTATTTCTCGTTTTTGTCGTAATTGTCGTTTGAACGTTAGATCGATCGATTTCTCTTTCTTGCCGCCCGCGTTTCTTCTTGATCTTGATCGGTACCCGGTAATGACAACCGCGTGATACAGGAAGGTACTCGGG
>VBVR01006199.1:0-10684 GCA_011638315.1 Tetramorium parvispinum
CTCCCTCCCCCGTCATTACGTCACAAGAAATAATATCGAGACGGATAATACTGTTGCCCGGGCCTCGGTGCGCGCGGCACGGTCCATCCAGCTGATGACAGCCCGATTATTCGGAGTCCATTAAAGTTCGACCTAATTACGGAACGTGATCGGACGAGACGGCGGCAGCGGCGGCCAACGACAGCGACAACGGTTGCTGGCGAACATGAGAAAGAACAACAGCAACGTAGTAGATCCACCTACACACGCTAGTAACCGTCGTCCCGGGGCACTGTGTGACGACACCTCTCCTACGTGGTACCGTGGCACCACGCCTTTCTAAGCCCAGGGGCATCTGCGCGCGGATTAGATTCTGGATCGCTCGGAGGCTAGGCAGTCCGTACGAATGGATCGCCTTACCGAGGCGAATATTCTGCCGGATCGCGAATAGTGAAACGTTCGCCACTATTTATAGAAATTCTAGGAAATTCAAAGTGTTAAATGTTGCATACTCTTATACTGAACTTAAAAAAGAATTTGCTAAATTCCACTGCGTTATTACTTTGTGTCGATTTAATTCCAAAAGTTTACGTAAATTAGAGTTCTTTCTAATTCTTCGCTAATGTAATGCGAATGCAAAACGGCTTATTATACATATATAAAATTTGTGAATTTTTATTAGATATAAAAGAAATGACATTTTCGATATTAATTACGATTTCTTAATATTATTTTAGCATTAACATTTTATATTTGCAAAGCCTTGTGTAGCAATGCGTCTAATAAATTACGATTGAACCGCTAAGAATAGAAATATATAGACCTCTCGTGCAACGCCACGTGCTCGCATGCACGCGCCGGATGCAACGGCGGAACCCGAGAGAACGCGCGTTTTGCCCAGGCTTATTGGCTGATTTATTCATTAACGATCGGATCGCGCTATCATTTAGGAGAGGCCAAATCACAGATCGCGGGCACGAATGGTAGCGATGACTTTCCCGGTTTTTGCCGATCTATCGATCGTGCCGCTTCCACTCGCTCCGGTAATAGGCATTCACTCCGCGGTGGGGCACGGAGTTGCAGTTGCAGTTGCAGCACGCGGAGCGATTTTCTACGTGGAAACTGCACGATCCAATCGAGAGTGACCCCGGCGACCCCCGTCGCCGTGGTCATCGCATGACTGCTGGATCCTCTTCGTTCTCCGCATCTTCCTTTATAACCCAATTAATATTAACCAGCAGCAAACACGTTTCTCTTGAAAGTAACATTGGAATGTTCACATTATATATGATGTAGTGCCATGAAGAATTTCGTGCGTGATCTTGTTATTATCTTTTAATTATGATAGTATACGATCAATAATTTCTTTTATACGGCTATAAAATAAAGAATTATTAATATTAATATTTCAATTATTTTGTTAAATAATAATACTTGAAATTTTTTTTATGTTTTTAATATTTTTGCTAATTTTGTATAAGATGGTAAACACATAATTTAAAAATATATTTACCAACTTTAAAAGTAAATGCTTTATTTTAAAAGAATGGCATGTAAATAAACGAGGAGAAGAAAGTTGCAAATGGAAATTATAAATTTTTAAATCTGAAGCATTTTTCTATTAATAAAACACCATTGTAATAACATACAATAAAGAATTGATGGCAATTAAAATACCCATCGTGAATTTAAAGAGATAGCAGCAATGACATTTATGTACGTCGATTAATTAATTAGAATAGATGTTTACAGCATCTCGAGGTGTTTGCTCGCGTTATCTCTGTATCGGTGCACGATTCTCGCAACCCCTTCTCGCTCGTTTGTCCCCAGCCGCGAGGCACTCTCTTACAGCCGCGATATTTCAAAATGTTTATCGGCGCGCGGTATCCTGTAGTGCTTCCTCGTTAAGTTATAATTTCGTGGCGCTTGTCTACCGCTGAAAGTTCTTGAAATATCGCGGTCCACCTCTTCCCGCGCGGCGGTATTGCGCAATGGCTCGTTGCGGAGATCGTTTGCCGATTAGTGGCGTAGTTTCGCGTTGCCGATGGCTCTCCTCCGTGCCTATACTTCGATGGTTTTGATCGGAGGACGCCGCGGGTCCCGATCGATTCCGTCGTGATATCGTGCATGCTAAAAATAAATCGGCTATTGCAATCTTGCCATGCCTTCCTTCCTCCTCATCGTCGCTGCCAGAGACCTCATCTTTTCCTCGATTCTCGTATATTTTTCCCATCTATCCAGCATGTCAAAATTTTGCTCTATTTTACATCGATTTCGTCTTTTTCCTCTCAGCTACTTCTTGTCTACTTGTCTACTTGTTCCCATCATTCTCGCTAAATTCGATATGTATCTTCTAAAAATCGTGTCGTGTAGCAATTAAATTCTATTAATAACTAAAATACATCCAAGTGCCTGCATGCATTCCTATTACGTACGTCGATGTTACGGTATATTGAGAGATAGACGTATTTACGCGTAATTGCTCTGACTCGACGTGACTTTCGTCGTGATCATCATGATGTAGGAGAAACGTCATCGCCGATGATATCAAGGTCACCGAAACCTGCTCCGATTTCCGTGAAGCTTCGCCATGATGGCCTTCTATAAACGAGCCCCGTCAACGATGCTCGGTGCTGTTTTAATTTCGTTCGTCTTCTGCCTTTCCTCCTCCACCTCGCCCACTCTCATTGCCGTCTGGCTCCTACCTTCTTCCTCTTTCAGAAACCGTCGTCGGAGTGATCCCGGTAGCTTGTCATTACGCGGTTATTTACAAAGTGCACACGAGCGTGGCAAAAGACATCTGCATTTGCTTGTCGATTAAACCGGTTGTCCTTTTTTTTCCACTCTCTTCCCGGTGTTCTCTAGATCTTCGTTGTTGATTCGTCCTGAGAGTTTCCAGTTTTCCGAGTAAAAACGACCATCGCAGTCGCACCGCGTTACGTCCTGATCGTAATGACGGAGGCGTGACAAAAAATCTATAGATCACTCAAGTTTGTGGTTAGCATGAAGATTAGCATGAAAATCTGATCGATAAAATTTTTATTTCATGTTGTATTATCTTTTTAGTAATTAAAAGGAATGTTTCATAATTTTATATTTTCAATTCTTTTTCATTTGATACATCATGTCAGCTGCTTGTAATCAGAAAAATGGAACGTAGGTACAAGAAATTGATCTAAAGAAATTTTGTATGCACAATTTAAAAAAGATACTGGGTGCGCCAGTTGTTTCTTTAAAAGGCTCGCCCGCTGGAGGGTTAATCCATTCAGCTTTTAATAGTTTCGGAACGCCGTAGATGGCAATGGATGGGAGGATCGTAGATTCGACAGCTTTCCGTTATATCGACGATGCAGGGAGCGTGTTGCGCAGACAGGAATTGATTTGGCGCCGCATTTTTACAAGATTATTACGAGGCATGAGTATGCGTACCCGGAGTTCGCGAACAGGACATGCAAATGTGTGATAGCGATGTGAACAACACTGCAATGCTTTCTACTTCTCCGGGCGAGATGATTGATCCGGACAAGTTTTGTTGTTGCATCAATTTTGCCACGTGGCATAAAATGATAATGCGTCAGACGCCAAATCTTCCTGTGTTCGTGCACTGAAAAAAAATTCTGGTTAAAAACGAACGAATCAGAAAATCTTGTAGGATTAAGCAAATATTTTGGTTATTATAATAGAAATTCTGGTTCTATTATAATAAAACTCAATACTTTATAACTTATAATAACTAGAATTCCTATTAAATAACCAGAATATTTAATCACGCCTACAAGATTTTTCTGATTCGTTCGTTCTTAATCAGAATTTTTTTTCAGTATTTTTTAGAAGGTTGATGAGAAATCAATGTTCATATTCTTAACATATTCTTTCATTTTTGTTCATACAAGGTCTGACAATAAAGTTCGCGAACTCGTCACGGTACAATTGCTACATACCTTATTGCTGATTATCAGTGTGATCCCTTCAAAGTGAGTCCGCCTAGGAAATTGCATAGTGCTGCCTACCTAATGCTTTGTCTACCCTTTAAAGTAGTTTTCGAACTGTATCGAAATGGCCTTCAGAGCTGCTGTCATATTACTCTTACAATAATGTCATTAACGTCATCAAAATGCATTCCTTCCAATATTTTTTTATCTTTAAGAATAAAAGAAGTCACGCGGAGTAAGATTTAAAGATAAATCATTAACGTCATCAAAATGCATTCCTTCTAATATTTTTTTATCTTTATAAGAATAAAAGAAGTCATGCGGAGTAAGATTTAAAGATAAAGAAAACAAATTGAAAGGAACGCATTTTAATGATGCTAATGACATTTAAGAGAACGACAATTCTGAAGGCCATTTCACAACGACAAAGCACCGAATGATCGATGTATAGCCCAAAATGATTTTGAAAAGGACTATAGTGATAATCGGCAATAAGATATATAGCAATTGTACCATAACGTGTTCGCGAACTTTATTATTAGATCTCATATTGTGACTTATGCGCGTAAAAGATACATGCTTATAAGCGTGGCATACAATGCACGACTTGCAATTTCTTAATTACAGTAATAACTCGTTGCTCCACAAGTAATTTTGTTTCGTAATCAATTAATTGTCGCGCATACATTGTACGGTTAGACTTCGAAGGAACGTATTTCATATTTCTGACAATAGATATTTGAATTAATTGTAAATTAAAAATTCTCTTCGCTTAAACTGAATATGTGATTCAATTTGTGATTACGGATAGATAGTAATGTACATGTGTGCGCATAAGTTTCTATCGGAATGAGTTGGAAAGTTCTTCGATTCTCAAATAACGATACGCGGAAAATTGTTTAAAATTCCTCGAAGAAAAGTTACTTTGATTTTCGCATAAAAATAATAAATAGTCGATTAGACAGATGGTTCGTATTAGTTTAACGGGAATTTCGACTGACTCATTTTTTGCTCTAAATTTAATCTACAGTGCCCAATAAATCCTGAAGCCAGTGTTGAAATTTCTACGCGCGGTTTCCAAATCGTCGACCGAACGTGTATTTCTTTCAGAAACGAGTTCTGGTAAGATGTAATTAGTTTTAATACGATATGCAAGCGGAAGTGCTTGGTAGTCTTGCTTTCTCTCGTAAACGCTACAGGTACATTAGGTAGAGCTAATGAATCAGTAACTGAATCAATATCTTACATGAAATAAATATCTTAACAATAAGTAGAAACACATTTTTTTAACTACAATAATTCTTTTTCAAATTTCATTTTCGTGTGCCAATCCTATCGATAAAACTCTTTTATATATTTACATAACTTCCTTTATTATAAATATATTTTTTCGTAATTTTTATTAAAAAAGAAAATTTAATGAAAATTTGATAAAATATTTCATACATTTATATTTTTAAACAATTTATTGTGAACATTTCTCCAATTAATGGATTAATCTTAAGAAGATAACTGACAGCAGACGGACTTCGTGATCTATTGAAGATTGATAAATACAACCTCATAACGGAGTCAGTGTCGATAGGAAGTCTATAATTCGTAGTCACCAGAAAAAGATAATAATTAAAATATAATTTGAATATATTTATTCAAACACAACACAATATTAAAATATTATTCAATATAAAGAACTATATATGAAGAATAATTAAATTATATTCATGAAAATCTATATTATATACACCCAGAAAAAAATAATTTTGATATACGTGGAATCCTCTAAATCTTAGAGTATTCTATTCTTATATAGGTCTCAAAAGGAGTCATCTGAAATCAAAAGAAAAATAGTAAGAACAAAACATTTTTTACTTTATTGAAAGAAGGATATCTTTGCAGTAAATCAGTAAACTTAGAATATGAGATTATGGAAAAAAATCACTTTAAATGTAAAATACTTTCTTTTGGATGTTTTTTTATATTCACGTTAATAACATATTAAAAAAATAAATGTGTTTAACTTACGCACAACTTTGATATATTAAACATATATTAGAAAATTAAATAACTTTTTATGACATACGTTAATTAATTGAATTAATAACACATCGATTAATTAATATATATAATAAATTTGACAAAATGTCATTTGGATTCTTTTTATCTGACCATTTCCGGCTGGAAAATTTTTATCAAAAAGTTGCATTGTGTATCTTAAAACGGCTATTAATTCCTACCTGTAGAACAACTACGATAACGAGTTGTTCAGTGGCGGTGTTTTAATATCGAGCATATCTTTCTCTCGTCATTGTGCCAAGAGTGCGTGGAGAGCGCATATCAAGAAAGTCGATGTCGATCGTTATCGGGTTCCTTCTCCCGGAGCCGGGCGTGTCCTTAGGATGGCCTTTCTTATCGCGATAACTCTCGAGGACATCGACTCTCGTTGAGCAACGAAGTCGCTGCTCCACCCACTCTCATCCACGATCGACCGCCAGTACCTCCGGTATCGTCGCCTACAGCGACCAAGGAGATCCCATTCGATCGATCGCTTGATCGCTGCTGATCGTTCCGTTTGATCCGTGGCAATCGATCGCGATGACATATGTGAGGACACGCAATAGTATCAGATCGACTACTACCGGGTAGTAAGAGCAAAAACCTATATCCGTGTAACCTGTTTTATTTATAATTAATGCTAGATATAAGTTAATTTACTTATTGGTTCAAATAAAGATATGATAAAACTTAAAAAATGATAAAAATTTAGATTAATTTCTAATTTGATTTATAAACTTTCTGAACACAAGTGGCAAAATATGTCAATAATTCTTAAGATATTAAACATGTCAAAATATTATTATATTAATTAAGTAAGAATATTAAATAAACAATAAAACTTTATAAAGCTAAAATAATGTTCGAGTAAATTCCGCATTAAAGAAGGATTAACATCGAGTTAATTAAAGAAATTCTTCTGCGTGGTCACTTGAAAATGTCATATTCATAAACAAACGGATAAGAAGTAAAATCGGAGATGTTAAATACAAGATATGAATGCGCGGACTTTAAGGATGGCCTTATTTAGCTTTGAATCGATAGGACCTGATGGACTTCGCTCAATATCGAGGCGAATCGGCAATTCACGGCAGAGCTACTTATTCAGCGCTCATAATACAATCAATCTGTGATTGCACGCACAATATAGCATCGAACGATTGTGAGTGAATAGTAAACGTCCGTCAGCATGCATTTTTGGGAGAAGTTCGAGGCAAAAGAGACGGCTCTCAGACGATCTAATTTATCTCGGATAAATAATACGTACTGAACCAATAGCGTATACTGCGTGGGAGATAATAAATACGCATAATTTACGTACTTGACGAATGAATAACGATAAATCAATATGTGTGTTAACGGCTGTCTTTTGGACTAAACTACGAGTACATCTGCCTTTTATGAGTGGGCAGCGCATTGTTAAAAATTCTCCTACTGAATATATCAAGGAGAACGTCTTTCTGTAGCGATACGATGTTCGCGGTTGATTGATAGCTCGTTCGATCATTAAGAAATGCTCAGTTCAATAATCGTTTAAAAAAATATCTCTGAGATATATTGTAAAAAATGAAAGTACGTATAGTCAGATTATTTTGGTCCGATAACATCACTGCGGGATGTGCTTGTGGGATTGGTGGGATCAATTTTAAAGAGATCATTACTGATTAATCATTGAGAACATCGGGAAAATTACGAAACACGCCGCGCGCTTGAAGTTACAAATGCAGATTGCCGAAATGATTGCTACACGACGATACCTCGTGTATCAATGGAGAATAATGTGTGGGCTCACGATATGAGATAGACATATTAAAAAGATTTGATACTTGCTAACGAATTATTGAAATGTCAAATATGTTGATTCTAGTGGGCATTAAGGATGACATTTTAGAATGTCGTAATGATCTATACATATCACGACATCGAAATATTATCGAAAAAAAATATTGAATCGATAAATGTGTAGTCAAATTTAACAATAGGCGGTTCACATTGTTTTAATAAAAGTAATGTATAGGAAATAACAAGAAATATTAGAAATAATTAATTAAATTTGAAATAATTAATTAAAAAAATGTAAAAATAAAGCAAACGATAAATATGAAATAATCTAGAAAGTGAAATTCAACGGATTATAGATTACTGTACAGAAATTTATTAATTAAACTATAAAAATTAATTAAACTTTTAATTAAGTGTGATTTTCGTCTGTTTAAACATCTCCTAAATTACAATATATTATTTATATTGTAATTTATCTTCTTAAACGATAATAGAGAACTGTCTAATCTCTTAAATTAAAATAGTTGTCTATTTTTAAGTTTTTTATTTTTTAACATTTCTTTGTTCTACATCATTCACAATAAATCCTCTTTTACTGAAAAAGTAAGATTACAATTTCATAAGAACTCTGCCACGCGTGTATCATACTCATTTCACAAACTGATTGAGCGCACGATAAAGAGAACGTGCACGAAACAACAAGAAACATTCGCGCGAAGTTATTAATATCGATGAAGTTGATAACCCAAACGGTGGTCATCGCGGATCTACTCCTACGGTGGTACGATAAATGCAGCATGGAAGAACGATACGATTTTTGCAGAGTCGCTCCCTGCTAACGGGTTAAACGGGACGTATGGCTGTATTATGCTATCGATACGGAGTACGCCTTGGGAACGTGTCCTCTTCGCCTTTCAGTACGATCCTCAGCGGGGTACGCGAACATCAGGTGACTTCTGCTTCTGCATTGAGAAATCGCGGAGGCTGACTCATCACTGTGCGCGCAATTATTTATTTCGTAACAGAATCATACGAACTTGGGGAACATCCCTTTGTTACGTTCATCTATTACGCTCAACTCAATTTGAAATATTCTATATTCTTATCGCGTTAATAATGATAATTATAATTATATTAACAGAAAATTAACAGCCATTATATGCATTATCGTTATAAATTAACGTTAAATTAAACTTGTCGCGAAAGAAAAATAAAACGATAAAAGCACATTGCACGTACAATTAACAAATTAATCTCGCTAGACTTTAACAAGAAACGTAACAAGAAAATTTGTAATATAAAATATAAAAAATAAAAATTGTACACTGAAAAAATTCTGGTTAAAAAAGGACGAATCAGAAAATCTTGTAGGATTGATCAGATATTCTGCTTATTATAAATTATAATTAAGGTATTGAGTTCTATTATAATAACCAGAATTTTTATTCTACTAATTAAAATATTTGATCAATCCTACAAGATTTTCCGATTCGTCCGTTTCTAATGAGAATTGTTTTCCATTCTAGTATGATACAAAAATATAAAAAAAATTGTACATATTTAATACAAGTATATAAAAAAAATCCATCCATTTCGATAAACCCAGCACGAAAGGTGCTGGATCTCATATATTAAACGACAAGCTTATTACTTAAAAATTCATACTCCGACGTATCCTAATATAGCATATAATTTCTCCGCGTTTCAAGCGTTTCCCGAGCCGCGGGAATTTCTTCAGGATCAATACGTTCTCTCTCACTTTCCGTCGACTCCGGCGCCTTATATGAATGAAGGAATCCATTAAATCATTAAGAAAAAATTACTTCGTACAAGAATGCCTGGTACACGCGGTGCGCGCACACGCGCGCGCGCGCTCGCGCGCGCCTTCGCGCGAGAGAGCGAGCGCCGGATTCTGCGAACGGAGAGAACGGCTCGGCCCGAAGAAGTCCGCGCTCGAGTTCGCGGAGGATGGCCTCTTGCACGTGTGTCTGGTATACGTGCACGTGCACGTGTGTACGTCGCGCGCTCGCGCGTGCACATGCACGCGGGCCGGGCCGCGACCGCCGGCGTGTGCGTGCGCGTGTGTGCGGGTGAGCGTATTCGTGCGCGCGTGCTGAGGGGCCAGTCGCCCTTGCCGAGGAGCCCGAGGCACGGGCGTGGGCCTTTCACTCCTGCCATCCGCATCGTTCCTTAACTATCGGGCCTACGGGAGGAGCGCACGTGTGTACGTGTCTACGTGTGTGTGCGTTTGTATGCGTGTCGCGTATACCTGTATTGGCGGAATACATCCGTGTGCGCTGTTACGGTAAGCTACAATCGCTCTCCTGAACCGCGCTCACTTCGCCGCGATCGCTCGGCGCGGTGGCACTCGAGTTCGCTCCGGCTTTTCCGTGATTCGTCCCGGAGCTGGATTCCTCAGGGCGAAAATTTCGAACGGACTCTGCTCTCTCAATCTCTTGTATTTCGTACGATCGCGATTAGAGATGATTTAAACGGAGAGATGTAGTCGATATCATGGAACACAGAATGGATATTAAAATGAATTATTTGAACTGATTTTGTCTTTTTTATTTCTGTCTGTAAAAGACAGCGAGCGATTAATATGACATGTCACAAAGAACATAAAAACTCAGAAATATTAGAAGTGCTAATAAATTTGTTTATAAAAAAAACACTGATTTTTTAAGAAAAGTTATTTCTAACGGTACTACTATTTTACTAATTGGCTATACTTTTCTACTCGCTTTTTAGCTTCTTAATGAGTGAGGATTTAAATAAAGGATTTATTTCTAACATTTTGAAAATAATGGAGTTAGTGACATAAGTATGCTTATAAACAATATAATATATGAAATATTTATTATGACAAAAGAAAAGTAATACAATTAGATATATTTTATTGTATTTCAACGAAATATTTTATTGCGTTTACAACTGCT
>VBVR01006200.1:0-10683 GCA_011638315.1 Tetramorium parvispinum
GAGAGAGAGAGAGAGAGAGAGAGAGAGAGAGAGAGAGAGAAATCGGGCTCGATTATCATGTCAGCTTCCCTAACGATTGGCTCCCATTGTTTATAGGAGATACGTTCGCGTGGACATCTCTGTTGACAGTTTTATTCAGAGAGCTCCCTTCATCGACAACGTCGCGAATTGAATCGGGGCCCTTATGTAATTCAGCGCGGCGACGAGCATATCGACGAGCGTGGCGATCCTTTTCATTCGTTCAGGTGAAATCCTTTGTACGAACGGGCAGACATACGGGGCTACCTCGTCGGCGACGCGACGCGACGCCGCGCCACGCGCACCGACGCTGGCGTCGTGTGCATATTGTCACGCGAGCGCAGCCCCGCGACTATCACTACGGAGCGTATTGACGCGGATTGCAGGCGCAGGGTTAAATCGAGCAGACGGCGGTGGTGGCGTCGCGACGCCGGCTATGCGCGGCCGCGCAACCCCTCGCTGTCCACCTCCCCAAACTCCCAGCGTCGTTCGGAAGCGTCGGCGCGGAGAAATGGAGAGAGATAGAGAGACGGAAAGACGGAGAAAGAGAGAGGATGTGGGAGCGGGGATGGTGGACTCTGGCGAGAGGGAAAATTTACAAAGAGGACTGCCACCGCCGCCGCTGGGAGGAACGAGACTACTTGTTGCGCGTCGCGGCGCCCCCGTGACGCCGTGGTGCTCCCTTCTATCCCCCCGTATCGCCGCGTTTCATCGACGACCAACAACCGTCGCTACCGCCGCCACTGCCGCCGTCGCCACCCCTTCGACGCCGCCACCACCGCCGCCACCGCCGCCGTCGCCAACGATGCTCCGCGATGCCGACGACAAAAATAGACGCGTCGTCGCGGCGCAACAGATATCACTCGGCTCAGGCTCGAGTAGCGCTCTCTCTCTCTCTCGACTGCTTCACCGCTTGTTTCGATTGCCGCGATAGCGTCGATTGGCAACGATCGTCATCCGACTGAGAAAAGTCGCTAGGTCGAAACTTAGATGCTCGATACGAAATCCATCCCCGTCGGGGAAGATAAATATTCAGTTGAGACTAGCTCGAGGGAACTTTGTTTACTTATTGTTAGACTGGGGATGAACTGGAGATGCGCTTTATTTATATCGCGAGGATTGCAAACTGAAAAGGCAATATAGCTCGAACAAAATAGCGTGCAGTTTATACATCGTTATGTAATTAGTTAATCTCGGATTGATATAATTAAATAACACGATTTATAACATAAATTTCAAATATCGAGATTCGAATATTTCAAATATCGAGAAATACAAAATGTCTGATTTCCTGGTGTAAAAATAACTTGAGAAATACATATTTCTCGCGAGAGATTTTCGAGAGAATTGACTTCGTGTAGAATCGTCGTGGAAAAAGTTACGTTATTCCACTTACCTGAATCTGGTTACCGATGTGCAGCTGCTGCGCCTGATTGATCTGCAAGGTCGAAGTACCGGATCCCGAGGGAGGCCTCGGCGGCGTGGAAGTCGTGTTGAAGGGTCCTTGTGAACCGGTCGGGTTAGGTCCACCTCCCTGCGATCCTCTCGGCGGCAACGGGTAACCCGGACTACCGTGATTCGGCATCGAGCCTGGACTACCGTACGGCGAGTATTGTTGCTTGTAACCGCCATTGGGACCGAGCATGCCGGGCTTGCCGCCCGTCGCGGTCGGCTGGGGCCTCTTCATGTCCGTGAGGCCTGCGGCGAACTGGGTCTGCGAGCTGACGAACATATCGTTGGTCTGCTGACTCTGGAAGGTCGGAGTGCCGTTGTTCTTGTGGTACGAGCCCGTCCCCGTAGCCGCGGCCTGGTTCTGTCCACCGGTCGGCCCGGTGCTACCGGGACTGCCGAGGTAATCGGAAGCGCCGCCGAATTGAGTGAACTCGGCGTAAGGGGATCTCGTTGCCGGGCCCCGCGCTGCGGCGGCCGCGGCGGCAGCCGCAGGGTTGAAGCCACCCAGGCCCAGTTGCTGGCTCTTGTGCTGATGCTGCTCGGCCATCTGCTTAAGCGTCTGCGCCGCCGGGCTCATCTCCGACTTGAAATCCAGTCCGGAGTAAGGAAGTCGAGCGGGTGAGTATTGCGAGGTGCCGAGAGCGCCCGGACTCGAGTTGGCCGGCATCGCATTGCCGTTATTGCTGCCGACGTTGTTGCTGTTGACGCCGTTGTTCGCGCCGTTGGCGTGCTGCTGCTGTTGCTGTTGCTGCTGCTGATGGATCGCGTCCTTGTCGTCCTCGATCTTGATCTGTCCATTATTCGTCGTCGGCATCCCGTTATTGTTGTTACCGGCATTATTATTATTAGCCGCGGCGGCTGCTGCGGCCGCTGCCGCTGCCGCGGCGTTGTTCGCCAACGTGTCGACGCTCTTGTCGCTCTCAAAATCGAACTCCTTCATAAACTCCGGATGGAAGTCCGATATCTCGGAGATGAGGTCCTTGAACGCGTCCGACGTGATGATCTCGTCGCCGGTGTCCTCGCCCATGAACTCGGAGAAGCCGGGAAATCCGGTGCCGTTCGCCGCGGCGTCTTTCTCCAGCGCCGCGGCGCACTGCTCCAGATCCACGAACTCGTTGTCGGGTTCTTGCTTGCATTCGACCAAATTGCCGATGTCGACGCAACCGATTCCACCGCTCCCACCGGCGCCACCGGCGCCGCCACCACCTGCGCCGGGCCCGCCAGGACCTCCAGGACCGCTGCCGTTTCCGGGCTGCGGCCTAGACGCCGCGGACGCGGACGTGTCCGGGCCAGGTTTCGGCGATGAGGACGCGTTTAGAAGATCGCTCTTCACCGACGCGTTCGTCAGCGCTTTCACCGTCACGTTTGTGGAGATCGCCTGAGCCTGCGAGTTATTCGCCGCCGAAGTCGTGAACTCCAACTGCTGCACGATCTGCACCTGGAACTTGGTGAGACCTTCGTTCCCGTCACCGCCACCACCGCCACCACCGCCACCGGGCGCCGGGCCCGTCGAGTTCGCGCCGTTACCCGGCTGATGCTGGCCGTGGCCGTGATGAGGCCCGCCACCACCGCCGCCGCCCGGACCCTGCTGATGCTGATGCTGTCCTTGCGTGCATTGCAGCTTGACCGGTGGCTCGCCGAAACCGCCATCGCCAGTAGCACCACCTGCTGGCTCCAACTCCTCGGTCGTCCTCTTGAGGAATTTCGGCTGCTGAAACGAGAAGAGGGAGAGAGTCGTGAATCGTCGGTAGAGCTTCTTAAAAATGGAAAGAAAACAATATGATACAAATTTGCAGCATTATATTATAAATTTGCCAGCAATACACATTTTCAAGAACCATATTCGTTGTGCGATTTAAAAAATCTTTTCTATCAATTCTATAATTTAATTTATTTTCTTTGTTACGTTGTCAGTAGTATCGATCGTCTCTCGATCAAGCTCAGATCGAAATGGTATTTTAAAAGAGTCCCGCTTTTTCCGCTGCTCTGGTTGCTCAACGATCGACGCGAGGTATTTAACTCGTCGCTTGGTGTCGCCGGGCTCGATTCCATGGGCTTTTTCTGCGATTAACCCGGGCAGTTTCTCACCGTACTTGTCAATACTCGCGACGCTTTTTCAGTCGCTGTCTTTATACGGCTCGCCGACGGCCGCCCGCGGAGGGCCGTTTTGTTTCGCCGAACGTCGGACCCTGATGCCGCGGCTCGTAAATCTCGACGAGCGAATCTACCGAATCGAAAAGATCGATGGCACGTGACTCTATGCGCGCAACGTGATGAATTCTAATAATCCTTACACGTCAAATGCATATTGGTACATCGTTCTTTTATATTATGTTTCAATAATATCTTACGTTTAAAACTAATCAGATTTTATTAAGACAAACACCGAATAATTTTCATAATTGATGATGGAAAATATAATTAAAATAATTATAAATAAAATAATCAGTATCGCAAAATTAGTAATTATTAATTAATAAATAGTAATCGTATTATAGGAAAGATTATTCTTATTGGTATTATTTCAATATGTTAATGTGCATTAATTCGTTAAATCGATCATAATCGAAAGTGTAATAATTTTCTGGAAATTATAGATAACAAGATTTACGCTAGATTATTTCTATTACTAATTACTATTCAATAATCATAATATTTTACCCAACAAATTTTGATTTATATAATCTATAATTAAAAAATAGACAAATATTTTCTACAAAATTACTAATAATATTTAAACATATTGATTTAATATGGCCTCGATATAAATATAAACCTTGATCATACATATAGCAGCGATATCGCAAGTGATTCCTAATTATCTCGAATAATCGGACACACGGAAGAAAATTCGAGGCAATTATCGCTAGATTTCGAAGACGAATCCGCTTAGGAGCTACGAGCCACCTTTCGCCGTCGGGGATTTCTGCGAGATCTCCAAGTCGACGACCCTGTTTTCGACCGGGCAAACAAATTCACGGCAGCGGCGCCGTCAGGAGGGTAGGAGGAAGGAGAGATTGGAAAAAGTTTTTCCAGGGTGCGGTCGCGAAAACGCTCTTCCACTGAAGCATACACATATACGCACGAACGCACGGTTATATGCGCGCGTGCACGTCGGTGTGTATCTATACATTTGTCATGATTTGAACTGGGATAACCCTCCCGGTTTCATCCCAAAATCGATAATACGTATTACCCTCTAATAGAGAATCGGGCGCTCTACGCGAGTTTTCCCCTGCGTTTCCCTTCCTCCCGCTCGCCAACCCGTTCCACCTGGTCGGAGAACTCGAATAATCTTGCGTCTTCCGCAGATGTAATACGATATTCCGTCAGCCGTCTCTACTCGAAGCAGCATCCTATCGCCAATTGCAGGACCGGCGCGGTGCCTGCCGTCGTCGTTAAGGTAAAGGACGTTTCTTCGGCAATCGGGCCGTCCTCCCCTTTTACGTTTCGCGAAATGAAGTATATTATAGTAGGTAAGGGAAATGAATTCTCCCCGTCGCAATCGTCACTGATGATCCCGACGAAATGTAAGACTTGTCGTACAATACCAAGAATTTCGCAGATACGTCATAAGAGCGTTGTATCGATCGTAGATTTACAATTACTTTTATATTACGAGTAAAAACCCATTAAAGTATTCTTAATGATTAATCCAAAATACAAATTTAATTAATTTCTTTTGCGTATTCTCTTCTAAGATAGGTTTCTTTTTATCCCTTTCTCACGAATGTCGTTTTATAAATGCTATACCATACATTAATGCTTTATGGACGTGATCGTATAACATTATATCAGGGGCACAAAGAATATCCAGCGTGTAGATTGCACGCGTACAAGTCGCAACGGATGCGAGACAATGGAAAAAAAAGCTTCGTCGGGGAAAGTGCTTGCACGGCGCTTTTGCGAAGCAATTTCACAGGGCGAAAGATGTGTGTCGGGGGTTGGCAGATAATGACGTGGCCCTGTGTCCTCCGTACATGTCAATATTGCACTACATTCGCTCTTTCCATTTCCTTTCATGCATCGCTCTTGCGGCTTTGGCTCCGAAGTAAAAAAACAAAATAAATGAAAACAAAAAATACTTTAAACTGCACTTATCGAACTAATTACATTCTCTGAGTAACACTATTTGCAACCGCACGAAAATACGAGATCCTTCCTTCTTTCTAATCCGATGCTAATCAAAAATATGTTTTAACAGTGAATTAAAACACTGTTCGTGTCAAAGTGCACGCTAACGATAAACAGTACGTTTCCGTTCGCGGAAGCATAAAATGGCAAAATCGCGAGAATTTTATATAGAAATTATGTCCAACATTTGTAGCTGCAACGCGAGGGAAGTAAACCATCGGTCGCAAAGGAAATCTGTTCACCGATCTGTCCTATACTGTCATGTTTCGACCGAGATGTAAGCAATGGAACGAAATATACATGTTTTTGATCAAAGAAAAAGAAAATCCTAAGGCTAAAACCTTTTTTATTTTTGCAAGATGAACAATTAAATCCCATGTCAACTTTGTAAAAATTCGCATTTCGGAGTATCAACTTTACAGACCTTCATTTCTCGATATGTGTGTACGTTGGTCAGTACGGGCCTGCAAGTACGATATAATGCGCGATTGTCTTATCTCGTGGTTCAATACAGCTTATCTGAGTCCGCGCAAGATAAATTGAGCATCACATGCAATTTCGTAAAGCAAACTTATCGCTAAATAACAATAATGTTTCAGCTCTCGACGTTTATTTTCGATACTTGTTTACTTACATGTGTTTCCTTTTCTCGTTCGTTATCCATCCACAAACTTGCGCGCGATCAACTGAACGTCGGTGATTAGAAATTAATACGCAATCACTGAAATCGAGCGAGGCGAGCAGACCGTCGAGGGAGAAAACTAACTGCCTCGGGGTGGAAGCAGCCGCGTGCGGCGTCACGGTTGTTCGCGCCATCGATGCGTGTGCTCCGCGACGAACTGATTTCATCCACCCCATCCGTTATCACCCTCCCAGCGAAATCGGTTAACGACCAGACTACATCGCCCGAGTGTGCGAGTTGGCCAAGCTTAACTTGAGGCCGAGTTATGCCACTTCGTCCGGAAGCAATAATCCGCAGCGCGCGCGCGAAGAGGAGAGCGAGCGTTGCTCGGATACAGAGAATCGTGCTCCTGTGCCGTTAGGACTAAAATACCGTATCGCCACCGAGCGATTTAATTCGCCACGTCGTAATCCACCGCACCGCTCATTAAACCCGCCAAGTGCAACCGCTGCTGCGCTGATCGTGGAATTCGTTTTCTGGCTATCATGTAATGGATCGCACAGCTCCAAATTCGGAAGACAGACGCCTTCTCGTCAAGACGTGGCATACCATCACGTTCAGGATCCATGCGTCATATTTGCATAACATCGTGGGAATGAGACTGCGAATGAATCTGCGAAAGGGCAGCTCGGATATCTCATTAACTCTCGCTCGTATACCGTTCCCTGTCGATTTCAAACGAGAGCTCATTCGTATCTCCCGAGCAGTCATATGTACGCCGTCGCACTCTCTGAAATGCTTTCTTCCCGAGAGATCAATGATCGCATTACTACGAGTCGCGACAGCTAGAATCAACTCGGGGCATGCGAAGGCCAGCTTAATTCATGAAACCGTTGTTCACAATGTCCAAAACGGAAGATGGCTAGGCTCCTCTTAACGTCCTGTTACTTGTTCTGTACGTAATAAGCGGCATGTTGCGCCACTGATTAAGTTGCGAATGAGTCAGACGTCTGGAATTGATATCTTAGATTCGTGCCACGTTATTGTCGTCGTATCCTGCGCGATTTCTTTCCGGATGTTTTCATCTCTCTTTTTATTAATCGCATAAGCAAGTTCAATTCGAGAGACCTAATTTAGAGCACATAACAAATATGTCCCATTTAATTTTATCTTTCTCGGTAAACAGAACGTTTCGCAATTATACAATTATGACATAACGAGTAAATCTTTCTCTCTCTTTATTATTTCCATATTAATCGTTTAAAATAACAGCGTCACAAATTTTAATATGCAGGCAAATTAATAACATGTAGCAATCTCAATCCCATTTATTCAGAAATGTATTTCCTTTTATTGCGAGATTTTCGATTCTACATACGCGTAGTTCTGAAAAATTCGAAAGTCCCTATTACTTCCTATTTCAATTTCCTGTTTTTACGAAAGCATCGTCGGAGGTGACAAATCGGACATCTCGAGTGGTGAATCTTGGCAAGGCGACGCGACGGTGGTGCCTCGAGATAAGAAGCGTGTCACTAACCTTGACGTGTGTGCGAGCACGCTCGCGGATGTCTATGTGCGAGTGTGGGCGGATACACTGGTCTATTGAGCGTTACATTTCGTTAACAACGTTCCCGCCAGTCGCGACGCGACTGTTAACACGACCTAAATATCAACCGGCGAGAACGACGACGTTTCGTGACACATGGACGCCTCGCGGTCCGCTTTTCGCACACGAGACGCACCTTCTCGCTTCGCGCGCGCACGCGTTTATTGCTTCCGCGCTTTCACTCTCGATAAGACTTCCGTGGACCCTTACGTTATCCACGGTATCGCAGATAACGGGAGAGAGTCCGTTAAATTTCGCGGTACATCGCTGCTACGGTTTTCGGTTTTTCTTTTTTGCAAGAAAATAATATTTGTACGATATGTCTGAAAAGAATGTTTACATTAGCGCTATTTGCATCACTAATTAATGTGCACTGAGAAAAAATTCTAGGTAAATTTATAAGATGCATTTAGTAATGCAATTTTTTGAAATACTTAATTATTATTACTAAATATAATAACAAAAAGTTTGATAATAATTATGATCATTTAATTTTTATATTATTTTGTCATAATGACCTACATGTTTAGTTGAAACTATTTCACCAAGGTTCTTAGTAACTTTTATCAAGACTGGATTATTATAACCAATTATAATAAATCTTTTTTTTCAGTGTGGAATTTGACGAACTGCTTAAATGAGAAAGTGGTTTATATTATAATAAAGAAAGGCAATAAGACTCATGAAAGAAAATCACAGCGTATGAAAGAAAGAATTCACGGATCTTGATTCTAATCGCGCATTTGCGTCCGAATTCGCCGAGGAGGTTCCGAATTATACGGCATACAGCTCCGCCGAGCGGAATCGGCGCGCGAGAATCGTAATCTGCCAACTGATAGGCACTTACCGCTTCTTGTGCAACGATGCGTTTACGTAACCGCCGTTTCCAGGATAAGCTATCGCGCGGAATTTATTCAGATCACACTCCCCTCGGTTTCCTCCGTCGCCTTGCACGAAATCGTGATCGCGTATCGCTTCCACCTCGTTGTCCGCGCGGATATTTTAGACGAATTTATCGCATCCTTTTTTTTCCGCCTCTTTTTTTTCTGATGTCACGCCTTTCGTTCTCGCGACCGCGCGATCGATACGAACGCTCACTTCCGGCATAAAAAATGAACCGCTGTGCTTCCTCGTTGCTCGTTCCCGGCGTGAACGACGCGGTCGTAATTCTGCGATTGGATTTCGCGCATTTTCAACGGAGAGAGAGAGAGAGAGAGAGAGGGGAGGGTCAACGAGAGGGAAGAACCGGGGACGTGCACACGCCGTAACGGATGTTTATGACAAATTTTGGGCGTCCGGCTGGTTTTCGCGCGCCGCCCGCCCGTCGTTAATCAGCCGCGCTTCTCTCTCTCGCGTCGCGACATCGCGAAATGATTTAATTTCGGTCGAAAATCCGCGCTCCACGCGCGCGGCAATGGCAAAAGTGACTCCCGCGGTATAATGGCGCGACAGTATTTCAGCGCCGATATGAAGCGATTTTTTTTCTCCCTGCTGAACGAGAGACAGAGAGAAACAACTGTCGGTGGGAGGGAGGGCACGCACGATTGCAGATGCAATTACGATATTCATCCGTGCAAATGTAAATGCGCCGGGTGCTGGCGCCGCTACCGGTCGCGCGATGTGCGCGGATTCGACGCATCGGCTTTCAAACGAAAAATGGATTCCCCGCTGCGCCCGCCGCGCGCTTTTGAATAATCGTTATTGCCGCAACCCCGTTGCGCGCGCGTTATCCGAGCGAGTGGTTCAAACTGTCACGCCTGTTTTAAAGGAATCACGTCGCTCGCGTCGGCGTCGGACGCCACTTTACGCGCCGGCCTCACGCCGCCAGTTCGCATATTCCGATAATCAGGCGCAATTTAACGTGGATTATGAAGTCGCGCGAAAAACCGCTTAAAAAATGTGTCCGCGTTGACGGACGGGAATGAATCGTGCGGGAGATAATCGCGCGAATTGAATCAAGTCGCGAGGAATATCAACACTTTAGACGGGAATTTGTCCGAAAGATTTTTTTAAAAAAATCCCATGAAGCACACTACGGAAATATTCAATAGCTCGTAAAATATTCCTTCTCTTTTTTTTAGCAAAACTGTCCGATGATGTACTTTCTTGGCGCACATATTAGGACGCATTAATTTACGTTGGTAATGCTGTGAGTAAAATTATTGGAATGGCGCGACCTACTCCGCAAAGTGTCTAAAGGCGAGGCGCTGAGCGCGCGGAATGGAGCAATAATGTGCGCACCGCGCTACAAATATGTGCGACATGGTTACACAACGCGAGCGGCGGGACGACAATACGTCGCGCCGGCATCCTCCCAGTTTTCACCGAACGAACCGTCTATCTGCCATGCGACCGACCAACCGGTCGTACCACCAACGGCGGCCGCTTATCCACGCGAATGAGGACGACGATTGGAACGTCATGCACCATGGAACCACTTGCTAATCCTGATTACGATATATCGTTAGATATAATGAGTAAATGTGACGATACGAGCGTTGATAATCTTCTTAATAAAACACTGCTTTGTATTTTCGTGGGAGGATTCGAATCTAGATCCACTCAAGAATAAGGAGTGGCCCGCTAAGTCAGGGAGGAAGATTTCGCATAATTTCCGCCGTAATTATCATCCTTTGCTACGTGCTTCGTGTCACGAATTACCCTCGCAATTAGCGTTGAGATCGGAGGAATTGCCCGGCTGAGAATTCGCGAGCACGGAGAATCATCTCGCATGGCGTTGCTGTATCTGTGTCCTTTTTAGATTGCAACGTAGAAATTAAAGTAAGTATAGCATACATATCGCTTTTCGAGCAAAAGAAAAGAGCGTGTTAGTTTCAGTGTCAAAACTCGG
>VBVR01006201.1:0-10682 GCA_011638315.1 Tetramorium parvispinum
TTAAATGAAACTATAAAATATTGAAGAGGTACGATTTAGGAGACCGGTACGCATTCAGCAACTCTCCCCTACATATTATTTAAATTTATAATTTAAAAGCCACAAAAAATATCTTTTATAATTATACTAATTGCAGCATTTTACATATTGCATAACACAGTATTATACTAATTGTGTATTGTAATAGAAATATTTAAACTGGTACATAAAGATAGATTTGAGAGACAACTCAAATTTGTTAAATTTCTATATTGTTAAATATTAATTTCATATATTAATACGAATTTATATTCGATATAATTCAGCAAACCGTTACGTAATAAGATGATTAATCATTCAACAAAATAGTTTATTAAGGTATTTTAATTATTATTGATTCTATTTCATCATATAAATGCTTACATTATTCAGGGTCGGTTTTTCCAACTTCTTAATAAGCTAACAAATAATTAAATCATACGTCTGTCTTCGTTTTATCTTCAAATTAGATAAGTTCAGACGTATGATTTAACTGTTAGTTAACTTACCAAAAAGTTGGAAAAACCGACTTTCAATGACTAAATATTTGAGAAACATTTCTCAAATATTTGAATTAATATAAAATAAAACTATGATTATTTAATTTTGATTTCTCTAAGATAGTCGTAAAAATATATAAACTGTTCATATTTTCTATTTAATATTATTCTAACTGTTTCTTAGATATTTTTAGATATTTTTTATTTTTAATATACTCTGACAAATTTACCGCAAAATTATTTTGAAACTCTCTCTTCTTTCTGATCACTAAATTTAATACATAGGTAAAAAAAATCGTCGTAAAAAGAAATATAAAGGAGCCCCACACAAGTGGCGATATTTCTTCGGGCACAACCATTCTCGACGAAATTCTCCAGAAAGATAATCTGAGTCTAAATATGAGAAAATGTATTGATAAAAATTCGGACTTTTGAGTGTATCCTGATCAAAACCAGAAAAAGCACTCTGGAAACAAAGGAGCAGTAGAGCGCTCACTATCCATAATAGTCTCACTGTTTTCAATAGAGTTTCGTTGTTTATGAATGATTTCTCACACAGCCTTTTCGATTTACAACGATTTATTAGATACATATATTTCTATTCTTTTTCTATTTCAATAACCAAACTCCCCGAGATACTTTTATATACATATACATATATATGTATGTATATGTACATATAGATAAAATGTTTGTGAAAATAGCTTGTGCACTATTTTCTGCTGTAACAGTAGTTTCTTGCAAGCAATATGAGATGTGCGATGAATTGTTCGAAAGTGGTACATCTTTTCATCATCTAACAGCTGCTTAGTGTCGGCATTGTACAATTGTTAAAGAAAACTCGTTGCGAGTTGAAGACTTTGCACGAAACCTGAATACTAAAATTCCATTGTTTTCTTTCAATACTATTATATCTATTATAATTCTCATATTCAAATGATTAGATTCTATTCAACCAAACAAATAGTGCAAAAATTTGGATGCTAAGAAAATATTTTAATTTTCGATTTAATTATCAAATAGATAAAGCTGCATAAGATTAATGTAAAAAAGTTAAGAAAAACTCCTTTTTAAATTTGTCAAGAAACTTGTGCAATCTATAATACAAACGTAATAAGCTAAAGAATGAACGCGTTCATGCGACACTACGAAATTATTAAGCTAGAAATTATCGATGTAACTACCGTTGTTTGTTGGCAATGTAGCAGGATAATTAAATCATACGCGATGAGCCTATACTGGTGATACTATCTGGATTAATTCATTAATGCTATGGACGGTGCAGCTAATGTCATCCATAATGATGCTAGCACTTACGTGCTATGTGCCTGACACATGTGCCACAGTTCTAGTCCTATATCTATACATTATCTCGTCATTATCTTATTTATCGCGAATCGGAAAACACACACACACACACATTCTAATTCTCTCTTCAAATATTTTCGTATTATAACACAGTATATAAAATTATAAGGAAAATTCTATAATTTCTATAAATATTAAATCTAGGCACAGATTATTATTAAGATTAAGAACAAAAATGGATTTAAAATGATTTAATTTGGTTAATTGATCCTGAAATTTTGCATTTCTTATTACATATTTAATACATTAACAATTTTAATTGTTCATAATCTCAATTTTTTCCTCCTAATGTAATGTAATATATTAAATCTTGTAAATTTATCATCAAAATTTCTGTGAATATTCGATTTGTATTTTCTGTCACACAGTTATTTAGCTTTTCCTGAGATAGTGTTGATCGTAAAGCGAAATCTCGCGCGAAGATTTTCCACGCGACAAACATGTCTCGCGTCAGAGTATTCAATCCGCTATCTATTGCGAAGGTTAGCCAAGTGGTTTACCTTGTTCGACCTGTCTCGAAACAATTTTCGTTCAATCTCTTTATATTTGCAAATCTGGTCGAACAGCCAAGATAGCTACAGAAAATTTCGAATAGACTTAACCTTCGATATATGGAATAAAGTTATGGAATTTATATGCAATAATTTCAAAACTAGTATGTACTAAGGTATTTTTTTCAATCAAAGAACTCTTTCAACTTTTGCTTTTATACTTTTTTAAATATAATCATTAATAATACAAAAATATTTCATTAATTTTCAAGTCAAACTTTTATGCAAAAAAGATAAGTACAAAGTTTATTTTAACAGTTAAGTAATTTAGTAAATAAATAATTCAAAGAGACGAACAAAATAATAATCTTTTTAATTAATTATTAAAAATATCTTAAACTAATAAAAATATATTTTAACAATCCGTTGTGAAGTAATTTCATTATTTTCTGCTGGTAAGAGTTAATCTTTATATTCCGCGCTTTTTTTCCAACGAAAAGAGTAAAACAAAATGCTTTTTCCTTTATCTTAAATCCTCTCCATCGCAAAGTACAAAGTACATTCTGACACTTGGCGTGTACGTGTGCGCGATACGCGTATGCGTATGTGTGTTGTAAACGAGCTCGTTCAACTCGCGAATTACAGATAAAAGGTAACTCTGGAGCTCATAAAGGCCGGCCACTTCGAACCCTAATCTGAGTCGCAGTAGCGTAAATGGGAATTAAGAAGGAATCTTGGCCGATCGAGCGTGCAGATAAGTAGCCGATTGGAAGAGTCGGAGGAGAATCGAGAGGAGAGCGTGGAAAACGTAAGGCGCGTTGGGTCTAAGTACGAAGGCGGGCGAGCGATGGGATTTGTTATAAGCTCCCGACAGAGAAGAGGTAATCTGACCGTCGTCGTCGGTTTATAAAGGACCACACACAGGAGCACACTCACGTTCTCTGTCTCAGTCCTCTCTTTCGTTTCTGTCTTCTCTTTCTCCTTCTCTCCTCTATCCTCTCCCCCCTCTCTCTCTCTCTCTCTCTCTGTCTCTGTACCTCCTTTTCCGCCACACCTCTATTCCTCGAGCACGTGCAAAACGATTTTCCACCATCCGGAAAATCGGCGGTAATAAATACCGGCGGTGGTGCTCGTTGCCATTGTTGCCTGGATCCTCGTCAAACAATGGGGCGGATAGATAGGAGCCCCGACTTGAATGCAATGGGAGGAAAATCGGAGTGCCGCAAGTGTGCGTTTCACTCCGTCCGAGCCGCCGTTGTTTTTCTCGAGAAAACGATCTGGTCGTGCTCTTCCGATGCCATCGATCGTGAGTGAGACGAGCTCGCTCGTCTCTCGAGCGGTCACAATGAAACGTCACCGAAGTGTAGAGATGCATTTCAAGCCATTCGCATTCACTGGCTGCGGTGGTTTGTTGAACTATAAAAACTAGTGATTTCCACGTGAAATTTTATTATATTTTTTGCAGAAAACACTGACGCAAGTTTTATTAATTGTTTCTTTTTATTAAAATAAATTATGTTAAAATTAATTTTCAGACTTTTAAGAAAATTTCATTTAAATAATTAATTACTTTTTTACTTCACACGGAAATTTAATTAAAATAAATTATAAATTATTTAATTTATTTAATTTATAAATTCAATTTATAATTTAATTTATAGGTTATTTAATTTATAAAATCAATATCAATATTAATGGTGAAATTACGTTTTAAATAATAATGTAAATTTCATATATGTATTTGGTATATATATTTATAAATACTAGAAATGAACTATTAAAATCATTGGACCGTTAAAGTCATCAACGTTTCCTTTTGGCTTTTAGGTGCATTATTATACTTTCGATGCGTTACTTTTTTGAATTGACAATTAGCAAGGTATGTCATTAAAACAATGAAAAGGATAATAAATTAATTAGAATTCTAGACATGGAACTTATCAATTTTTATCGCTGAATCTCTTAGTAATTACACATCATATTAACATTCTCTAAACATAAATTGCATCTATATAGATTAAATAATAATTTATTCTCTCTTGATTCTTCCAATTGTTTTACCTTTAATATTATAACTAAATGAATCTATCTTATAAAATTTCTTCTTGCTTTGAAATTTCCGACGCAACTTCAAAGTTCATGTCTTTCCCTGTGTTACGCCCCGTAATTTATTTACAATACAAAGCTACGAGAGACTACAAGAATCGGTGTGAAAAGCGACTTATCAGTACTCTGGCAAATCCGCTGTTGATACAAAGATCCACAAAAAGCCGAAACATGTCCTTTACAAACCGACGACATCCGGATCTTCGCCTCTATCCTCTCCCCCCCCCTTCCTTCCCTGCTACACCCTCCCATCTCTTCACAAGCTTACATAAATCCTATCGCTTAGCTTACCCTGTGGCCAGAACAGCCTTTTTTCACCATGGAAAGAGATCCCGCGCTCCCTCTGTTCTCCACGGCTCTTCGCAGTTCATCCACCCCGCCTTTATGCAGCTTGGTAACGAACCGGTTAGCATTTCTATAGGAAATCGAGAACGACGGGGTTGTGCGGCGCGTCTATTCGTCGTTCTCATGTTACGAACCAACTCGTCAATAACACGGCTATGGTTGTGGGTCGTAACGCTCTGCAGCGAGCGAGATATCCATGCTTGGTTGGCAAGAGCGGGTATTTTCTTCCTTGGGCGGTGTGGGAAAATTGGCGCCGCGGGAAAATTGTAGCGTCATTACTTCTAGCAACAACTTCCTCCGCGATATAACCTATTGTTGTCTACAAGCGAGCGCGCTTGCTTATCGAATTGGCGTTCGAACCTTTTTCTTCGACGTTTAATCTCACGCTTCCTGCGAAACTCGAGGAACTGCGTTAACAGCTGAAATAACAGCGAAATTTACAGCGCCAATTTAATCAAATACATTATTATAATCAATGCGATTACAAATATTAGATTTCTTCATATAGGGTAACAAACGTAGTACAAATTCGAACGCTAAACATATTTTTTTATTTTATAAACATAATAAACATAAGAACATTTCAAAATTAATAGTAATTTGAAAATTGGTAACCGAGTTAATCTTTCAAGGAAATATTAAATACAAACAATTATTAAAATTATGAGTTTTTTACAAATTCGTTCAAAATTATAATAGATGCATTTTGTGAACACGACAAGAAGAAGAATTTCATTTAAGATTAATTTTTCGTTTCGTATTACGTCATGGCATTTAAATTTTAAAGAAAGAAGAGAAATAACTCATTTAGAATGATTGCTAATAACTGTTCGAAATTTTATCTAATGACAATTCAAAATTGTATTTTCTACTATTCTGAAAAAATTATTAACAGTTTCAATTCTGTTCATAAGGGGCACATGTTGTACGAAGATTATATGTATAGTCAAAGACTATAGATTTTTATAATGTCAATTAACAATCAATTCTCAAAAATACAATGCAGTAACATAACAATTAACCACATATAAATCACTTTATATATTTTAAAAATAATGCATTTACCTTCACTTAAAAAATAATTTATTTGTGATAAATACAAACTGCTTGCAATACGACTTTTACGGAAAGGGATTAACAAAAGAATGAAAACATCTATAATTGAAACTATTGACAATTTGAAACTTGCAAATTAGACAAAATCTTATTCGAAATTGTACCATGTTTGAAATTATACTACCTTGCCCTACATTTAAATTTTATATTTTAACTTGTACATGTATTTTTCTTTTGTTGAAATTGTTTGCTTTAAAAATTTCAAAGTATTATATATCTCTGATTTATACTGATTTATTGCATCGAACTCTTAAATTATTAAAGAATTTAGTTTGGATTCGTATGTTTCAATTGTGATTTTATTATCTTTTTCCACATCTTTGAAAGAGTTAAATAGCGAAGCGATTTATTTTTATGTCGCATCGTAAATAGCAAAAGGTCATTTAAGTGTTCCACGTTAATATCGCAAGTTGCTCGCGTCGCGAATAAACGAATGCGCTTCTCCGAATTCTGAAACGTACTCGTATCGCAAGACACTTTAGTTGACCGTCCGGATCGAATTGGGGAGACTTTTACACCGATTGTCGCTATGTGCTTCGTCCGAAAGCGCATCACGTCGCGGAATCGTCGAGGAACGTGTCCTCGTTCTCGCAATCCCATTGATACGCGTAATGTGCTGAATGTGAGATATTCCGCAATCCATAAAGATGCGATTTTTGTAAGAGCTTGCTGCGATTCCGCGCATGGCAATAAAAGCAATAGTTGCTACATGGTATCGACCCCCCCTCACATCGAATGTCGTTGAACATTTAATTGGGGATAAAGATCCTTATTTTCTTTATAGATCTTTTTTTCTCTATTGGTTCCTCACTCATCCTCCTTCGGACCTGTAACCGATACGCTTTATTTTCTTTCGGAGATCACAAGTGATATCCCGATGGTCATCGTTGACTTCGTAATAGGTGCTTATAGTGGTAGCACGATCATTCGCTGCATGCACGATAGAATTTATATGGCGAATGTAACGTTATATTTTAGACAACGATATGAACGCTTGTTCTCTTTTCAGAATTTGAGATTATTCGAAGTATCATTATATTCATTATATTCAATATCAATGACCATTATATATATTCCGCGATATCATTAACTAATGATAACATTATGTTCCGTAAAAAGTTTAATAAAATTAGAACTGATTTCCCATAAAAAAACGATTTTTTCCCTAAAAATTTAATTTCCAATTTAATATTTCAGCTAAAACTATATTCTGAAACACAAGCTGAGCAAATTTTGAATATGCTCATTAATGGACCCTGCACATTTAATATGAAAAAAGTGACTTCGGTCAAATTAGCTGAAATTGAAATATATTGTAATTAAGGTAGTGCCGATCAAAAGTGTCCTTAGGCAAAAAGTTCGAAAATAAAAAATATAAAAGATAAAATGACTTGAAGTAAGTATTTTCCTTTGTTTCATCAATTCATTGTCTTATGTTAACACTTCAATTTAACATTTTTGTGTTTTATCATTAATAAGAATAATAGCCAACTAAACTCTGTCTTAGTCTGAAAATGATTCACGTAATCTCGACTATACAGATTTTTTTGACAAAAGGACAAAAAGCATGTCCGGTCCGTCATCCTCCATATCCATCAAGACGAAATAAGGAAGATTGTTGCTAGAGTAGGATAGTATATGACAGCACGCCGCAACAAACTCTGCGAACGACATATCGCTTAAATCACTGTAAAGTCGGATTTTGTGGATGAATTATTTCATTCTACATATTTCCGAGTTTTGTGCATCAAAACACACGAAGAATAATATTTGTAATATGAAGCCAACTCACAGATCTGCATTATTTCGAGAATAATCAAGAAATCGGAAAATCGAAAATATTTCCAATAAAATCGAGTGGACAGCTAAATTATCAATCACGAAAAGTAAAAGATAGTTTTAAACTTAATGTGATAAGAATTAAATACTAAATTTTGTCAAAATTTTAAAAACAACAAATCTTTATATTATAATTTTCTAATATTATTTCAAGTGATATAGCAGAATGTAAATTTATCCTTTGAATTCCTAGCAAATTAAACACTCAAATATAACTCAACACTCAAAAATGTTCACTTTCGGCACCGAAGGACTAATAAATTGCAATGCTGCATAATTTAGTCTGCAATTGTCTAAAGTGAATATTCATGGTATCGTAAAATTTGCCCGAAATTATAATAAAATAGGAAGTTAATACAATTAAAGAATTTATAAGAAAAAATTTAAAGAATAATTGATTTATTAAATATTTTTAATTTAAAAAATTGTACTATGTATAACTTTCTTCTTAAGATTAATTTTTCTCTTATAGCTATATCAAATTTATAAATTTCAGGTTAAAAAAAGATAAAATTTATTAAATGCGTGTTATATACTCGCTATATCGAAAGAACTTGATTTGACATCAAATTTAGTTCCAAATATACTCGTATATCTAGTTATTGAGAAAGGGGGAATAGGAGGGATTATACGTATACTATTCGTGATAAATTCACATGACATATACTATATAGAATATATATATATACTTTATTTTCTGAAGGGACTATAATAGCATTCATGTCATATTCGACTGTAATTAAAAAAAAATATATATATATATATATAATATATTATCGATGATAATGCACTTATTTTTTAGCGTCTTTCAACTCTATGCGATAATAGATACACCAAGTAAAATATTCTACCAGTGTACCTATACACTTATATTTTGCTTTAGTTTCGTTCTAGTTTCATTCAAAAACATCAATAAGTACCAATTTATTTTAGCCATTCTCTTTGACAATTATTCTCTTTCAAAGTGATACACAATTTATAAAAATATATGTATAATAAAATATAATACACTTTTCAGGAGTATTTGCCATTTTTTTTGTATTCCTTCAAGTTTATTTCCATAAAAATGGATTGCATTAGTTTATAGCAAAATAGTTTTTAAAATAACAAAATAAGGAAACAAAGTTATAAGAATTTGCAGAAGGTTTAAAAACAGAATCGGTAAATTGTCAATAAAAATGAAAAAAAGTCAACGAGCATTCGGTCGACAATATTCTTATCGTAATATTTCCATAATCCGATGAGAGAAACGGGTCATTCGAATCGATGCCGGTTCGATGCCACATCGATTCAGTTCATACGAATATTTCACGAAAGCCCCGGAGTTCAACCGCAAAGAGGAAAAAGATCGCGTCGAACGGAAAGAGAGGAAATAATGTTGAAAATTCATCGATCCACTTATATTCCGGGACTCGGTAATACCTCCTCGCATTTTTGACGCGTTCGCCATTCGCTGTGGAAGTATTTCTTCCAGGTTATCTCATCTATGAACAGCAGTAGCGGATACAGAAAGATTTGGCAGGGAAACGTGACACTCACAAATCCTATTTCTATATTTTATTCGGCACATGTTCCAAATTCACTTACGTGCGTATAAAAATGTATTTATTAGTTTTATTCTTTATTTAATAAACCTTTTTAAATCAAAATATAAATATTGTTATACAAAATTTTAATGTATACAAAAATTAAATTTGAAAATTTGCAATTAAATTATTATAAATGAAAGTTTATCGACTGTACTCTCAAAGTAAGTTTTTGTGATTTCTAATAATTTTTATTGCTTCTTTGTAATATCAACAAATATTTTGCTACAAATGTTATTTTTAAAACAGAAGAATAAGAAGTATACAACGAGAGATACGCTAGAGGAATAAAAATAAGAGATGTAAAACAAATAATATATTTATGAAAATAATCATAGAAAATATCGTCCTTGAATAAAATTGCAGAGGAATTTATTTATATTCTAAAAACAGAACAACGACCTATTTATTCCTTAAAAAGTTAAAATCACTAAGAGAATAAGTCATTGATATTTTATCTCTGACATTTTCAATATAAATCATTTTCCACCCCTCGTTTTAACTTTTTCTGTCTTTGCGCGCAAACACTGTAAGATCTGATAGAAGGTCCGCAAGCTCAAAGGGACAAAACGAAATTTATATCACGATAACATGTCTTTGTTCATCTTGAGATAATTACGCGCCAGCGAACAAACGAAAGAAACGGCAGAAGGTATACAGTGCCCTGTTGTCTCCTCATTCCTACATCCATCACTGAAAACGACCGCGAGTCCAATCCGTCCATTTCTTTCCCTTTCCCCATCAGAGCATCCTCTGCGACTCTTCTCGCGGCTCCAGCCTTTCTCCGCGAATGCCTGGCCACAAGTGAGAATTGAATTGGCAGCGACTCAAAGTCGCATAGCAGGAACATCCAGAAGGAGTTGACAAAGAGGATTGAACCGACATAGTATACGTAGACACAGTACAGACCGACATATCCTACCGCTGTTCGACATTAAGTGTACAATGCAGTTGTTTCTTTGAAAGTTAACCTGTATCTATTAATAAAGGTAATTAACATAAGAATAATTAATATAGTATAATCTCGATGATATCCCTTATAAAAGAATACAAAATAAGCAGATGTAATGAAAGCAATTAATGCGGTGTACGGATAAAATGTTATTGTATTCCATATAAAATATAATAAAATAAAATTAGAACTATATCTCTTCATAAATATTAAATAAACCTTTATAAAGCCTTTATTCTACTTTATCTTGTTCAATCTGAATATAATTTAGAGGATACTCACAAAAAGCATTTTTCACTATCCTATATATCTTTTTAAGTGATAGAATGTTGCATTATTACGAAATAATGCAACATTCTAT
>VBVR01006202.1:0-10660 GCA_011638315.1 Tetramorium parvispinum
GGGGGAAGAGGGACGAGGTGGGCAATAGATCGGAGTATGGTAATTGCGTCTCGTGCCGAACCAATCCGCAGTGCTCCGAAATAGGTGGGCAAAAGTCCTTGAATGCCTGGGCGCGCGGACGATCACGATCGATCGATCAGAACCGCCGAGTCGAAGGAGACAAAGCGTGTTGCTAGTGTTAAAGTGTCGGACGTCTGGTAATACCAATTCACTGTCGGTTCTAGATACTTAGCAGTGTGCGACGTGGCAGATATTGAAAGAGGAAGCACGTAGTATCCCGCGAAATTGGACAGTATTGACAAGTATCCTGAAGGGATAGCAAACGTACTATACACGTACCCACACCTTTACAGTTTACTACGGAAACTTACATTTTGCTGCATGTATATACCTGTAAAGCATTTATTTCTTAGCCCGTATGAGTATACCTTGTTAAAATTTAACTCAAGTTCGAAAAATTGAATATTTACAATTTCTGAATCTATTCGCGATAAGTTCATAATAACGTCCTTGTAACGTTGCTGGAAATGGTATGGTGACGTAATATACATTCGAGCGTTCGCAATCATGAGTCGTAATCCCCATTCTTATCGGTAGCATCAATCTGACAATATTGATTCGAGTATGCAGCCGGGCCTTCCGGCTGCCCATTTCAACCTATTGGCAAGTGCTTCGGAGCACATTATATTCTCGATTTATTGGAAAGGCTTGCGAATTGATATGAGAGAGAGAGAGAGAGAAAAAACAAGAGAAAACAAAGCAGAAAAGAAAAGAGTTAGACGCACTACTAGCGCGAAACGGAAAAAGTCGTCGTTGAAGAGAAAAAAAAGAATAGGGAGAAGAGACGAACGGAGACCATCGTATACTCAGAAGGATGAGGACACGAGCGGCAACAAACACTCTCGTGCGTGGTCCCCTCTTGGGGGAAAAGCTCCCGGCTACGACTCATTCCCGTGGTCCGTAAAGAGGCTAAGGGAGTACTGGGGGGTACGCGGGGAACGAGCGAGCGAGCGAGCCAGGAACGTATAAAATGAAGACCAGGTCTGAAATGATAAAACTGAGGATATTTCTAGCTTACGCCGGTATAAAGGGAGGTCTTGGCGAGATGGAATGTCCCCCGGCTGGATGGCAGAGAGGCTAGATCGAGTCTCTTTCATATATGGACAATATCACCAAAATATGGTCAGTTTTAAGAACCATCTCGGCTCCGGAGAGGTTCCTCTCGTCGTCGTAGTGATTTCCGCGCCGCGTTTATATACAATCCCTCTCTCTTTCTATCCTCTTGCTCGTCGCGAGGGACACCCATCGGCGAGGCTCTTTGCACGCCCGTTGAACTTTACGAATTTTATTTTTCGCAAGGGCGGAGCGGCAGACCGGGGAGCGCCACTCGCCTTTAATAAAGTTACACGCATTCGTTCCACCTCTATGAATACGTAAACGGCTGGGCGCTTATACCCCGATAGAAATATCCTCTTTAAAAGCGATTTCTTTCAGGATCGCATTTGCAACGCGCGCGGACGGCAAGTGGAACGCGACGTGGGCATGCCTTAAATCCTGGGATATGCCCGGGCAACTACGGAAAGAGACGGAGAATTATGAATAAGACGTGGCGTTTATCTCGGAACGAGGTACGATAAAAGTATCCGGTATGTGGATATATCGTCGGAATTGCCATCCACTCGAATACCGGAGAGCGGCGTATCTTTTGATTCGGTTCGCGACGGCGGTTCATACCGTTTCCTGCCGTCGTCGCAGCGCAGAGCCGCGGCGACGAAAGGAGATCGAGTCCGCACTCAAGATCCACGCTCATTTCCATCGCGGAATAAGAGACTAAGGCTACCTGATACTGCCCTACGCCGGGTGCTATTGTCAAAGAGCGAATTGCAATTTTGGGCGTATAAAGAAGCGTGCAGATGGGTCTCTCTCTCGCGCGCGCGCGGATCCTTGCTGTCGCACTTCTAACACTCGTTCCGCACACATTAATGCGGAATGAGATTACTTAGGTACGTGAGAGAGGGTCGCCTTCCAAGCTCTCTAGCACTGTTAATTTAAATTGACTATCGTTCTCGAAATAATGGCGGTGTCTTTGTCGCCTTTGCGCCGAGCTCCTACTCCCTCGTCCTCGCCCTTCCAGGTCGTTGGTGCTCATTTTCGTTCCTCTCGCACCCACCCCCGCCTCCCCGTTCCTGCGTTCTTCTCCTTTGAACAAGCGGGGAACTTCGCGTCGCGAAATTGTATTTCGTCTCCAAATTAACAATTACATCGTTTTAAAAAGCTGCGCACTCTCCGGGCTTAAGGGTTTTCTTCCTTCTGCAGTCGTTTCGTTTCGAATAGCGAGAGCGGACGGCCGAAGACGATAGAAGGCGGAAGCGAAAGCGCCGTCGAGGACGCGACGTTCGGGGAAAGGGACATCCCGTTAAAAAACTCTTTCAATTATTTGCCGCACTAACGCACCCAGCGAACTTTTAGTTTTTAATCTGGCAGCCACGACGTGGCTATCGGGAAAATGAAAAAGGGGAAGGCTAGATGGGCCGCGTGTCCCCGGCCTCGAGCCTCTGCGAAGCGAACGGTGTCCCGGGGTCAAAGAAAATTCCTGGACCTTAAATTGCTTTCGAGACTTTGTGCCCTCTCTCGCTTTCCATCGACCGCCGATGGAAATGCTGATATCTGTATCAAAAATGTAGTCACGCGCTATTCGCGCGTCTCCTAAACGTGTCTCCCCGTCTTGTACCTGCGTCACGGAGTCGATACTTGTCCTCGCGTTACGTTCTCCAGTTGCTCCATTTTTCAATAGACGTATCGTTCGTAGGGTTATATCGAGAAGTCGGCCGAAGCACGCCCTCGCCCTCGTGCGCGAATGAATCTTTTCATCCCGGGGCAATTTCCGCGAAACGGTTTTGCGCACGCAGCTGTTGGTAGGCATTATCGTTTGGCGTCCCTTCGCGATTTTGCGCAAATCAAATGGCGGCTCCAGCACGGGCGTTCGGCTTTTTCTTTGATGCCCTTTCGAGCCTTCGCCATGCTGGAGAGAAGGCAGTCGAGTGAGAGCGTGCAGCCATCCCCTTGGCAGGGGGATTGGCGAGGCGATCGCGACGTAAGGGGCGTTCGGAGCGATGCTATGCGATGCCTCGACGCCTCGTACCTTCGGTCCACACAAAGGTCTCTCTCTCGCGTTATTGGCAGACCGCTTTACCGCGTCACCCTCCGCCGTCTCTTCCTCTTCCTACACCCCGACACCGTTCTGGACGTGTTACGTCGAATATTCCATCGTATCGCCGGATCGCAAGATTTTCTTTCGCCCTCCTTCGCTCGATAGACGAAGGAAAGATCCGTCACGTTGCTCGTGAAAGCCGATATCTTCTGTGTAACCTCTGCAAAGTCTGGGCTATCCCCGACGTTGCTAGAATTTTGATGGCACGCGGAAAAATCAATCGCTGTGACTTGAAATTTTGGCAAAAATACGACCTCGGAGGTAGCCACGAAATATAATCGTTGGCGGTAATTCCTCAGGCAATTCCTCTAGATCCTCTGTGTCCCCCTCCCCGCCTAGTTATATATCGCTGGATGTATACATTGGGATATATACATATACCGAAGGTATAGCACGTCTCTACTGATTTCTAGATACTGGAGTATGACGAGGTAACCGGGCGTTTCTATTGGTCCTCTCTTGTTGAAATAATACTTGCTGAAAACGGACTGCGAAAAATATCTTCAAAATAGCAGACGCGGTACGAGTGCCGCGAACGAAATCCCTTTATTTACCCATGAACGAAAATCAACACGTGGGTAAAGTCGGAAACGCACACGCTCGCACGGGAAACACGCATGCGGGCAAAAACGTCTGGCCAGCTTGCCGCAGAGCCCTGACGTACGTACCACCCGTGGAAAGTACCGCAATTTGCGCGATTACGTTTTCGGTTTTCCTGTCGCGAGTCATACGAGTTTCTACTCGCATCCGGCATGATGGAATATTACCGAGCAAAACGGCTGAAACTCCGCCACATAAATCAGCTGGACTCCAAGGTGATTTATTTATTTGTTAAGAGGAATAGAACTGCCACTGTCGACGGCTCGTAGGAAGTGAGTCTGCGCATATTGCATACGTAAGCCTGGAAATTGCTTTAGGAAGAACGCATGCTACAATGTTGCGAATGTACACGGAATAAAATATTTAAACGTGAACAGCGAGGCAGTCCTTCATCAATGTCGATGATATTAAACATTTCTTCGTAAAGTTCTTCTTCCATCAATCAGATAAGCACGAAAATATGTGATAAATACATTGAGAGAAAAATATAATTACTTTTGAATCCAACCATAATTTTATAATATTTCTAACACGAAATATGATTAACTTAACTATATTCATCATCATGTTAACTACGTCATTAACTATAATTATCATTAGAAATATTATAAAATTGTGATTTGGTCCAAAAGTAACTATATTTTTCTTTCAGTGTAGAAATTTTAAAATACACAGAAAAAAGCCTGATTGATATAAATTATGCATTTTCGCATAAGGAAATAATACATATTTTCAATATTCTATTAAATCAGATCCGCGTGGCGCAATTAAAAATTGTTTACTTTAAACACGTTTATATCATTTTGGAGAATATCTTATTCATTTATAGGGACTTAAATGCGTGGCGAAGCGCCGAAATGCATCGAACTTGTTACATAGGTTTGATACATAAGCTCTCCCACGCTCTCGCATACTGTGACATGCGCGTATGTATGTATCTTTCCGAGTTCGACGGTTTTGGTCTTTGTGCTCGGGCGGGTTAAAAGGAATAGAAGGTCGGTCGTAAAAAAAAGAGCCGGTGCGCCGAAAGAATTAGCTAATTGACGAAACCTCTCAGAAAGAAAAGAGCCGAGAGAGGAAAGCTTTTTCAGGGAAGACAAAGAAGTAAAGAACCAAACTTTCAGTTCTATTGTCCGCCTCGAACAATTTGATCCGCTCCAATATAGGTTGACTTTGTGAAACTCAAGGCAGAGCTTCACGATTACTTACCCGAATAGAATTCCACGGCATCGCGGATATCAGAGATATTTAAAACTTCTTTCCGACCGCTTATAATAAATGCCCCTCCCTACACAAGCCGTTGCAGCATTCGAATCCCCCCCATTTGGCGTGCGCGTATTTCGAGTTCGCGCCCGTTGTTCGCTCTTTGAGCTATTTCACCCTTGACTTTTACAAACGATTACAGTCACTATGTTCCACATTCCCCAGCGTTCATAATCGCAAGCAATTAAGTGTTCTCGACGTGACTAATGCGCCAAGTAAGGCGCTGCCTATCTGCATAGCAAATGCCCGCGCCAGATTTTCGATGCTACGTACAAGATACGCGGAGCGAAATTGTGAGAGCTAATGCGCCTGTCTGAATCGTTGCTAGACTCTTATGTCTTCAAATTCTCGGTTCGTGTCTAAATTATTGCTCAAGCCTCTTCAAACTTTCTACATCTTTTTAACGAGACGAGATCGCAGATGTTACGTCTAATTACAATTTCACGATTATATGCCATTACACAGCAATCGTAATTTTGCACATACGTATGAAAATTACAAATGGAAAAAGACATGATTGGAGAGCTAAATGACAGTAGCTGATGGAATAAAATTGAAATCAAATGTAAAAAATTACTTTTTATAAACGTTCGATCTTGTACAACCGTCTTTTGTCGAAGATCTTTTAAGATGCCATCTCGTTATCATGGAATATTGCTTAGACGATTTATGTTGCATCACTTTGTTCGTGGAAACGCCGTAACATAAATACGCTTGAATGCTACTGACAACTTATCATTATCGGAATACGTATACAGCCCCCAAATAGGATTTCCTTGTCAGTTATTATCATCGTTATTTCACATGCCAACGACGTGGGAGTCGTTGTCGATCCGACGGTACGTCGTATCAAATCCATCATAACTCCCATGTAACGAGATACTTATCGTTAGGGATGCCTTCAAATTGCCACTCATTGTTTTGCCCTTATCGTACTTAGTTACGACATATGGATGATTTACAGGGAAATCGTCATATAGAAACATTGAATAATTTTCGAACATTATCATAATGTACATTTCGTTCGAATATTATCATTATATACAATTACATAAGACTGTGCAATAATAGAACCTTACTTAGTAATATTAACACAGAAGACTTTCCTCCTTATAACTAAAATATGCAAAACACATAGTGAATATACATATAATATATTTATAGAAAAGCTCTTATAAAATTAAAAGAAAAAAAATAATGCAAAATTCTTCTCCAAATTGCATTCAACTTAAAGTATCTTATGCTTCGCCATTTTAGACAAGAAAAGATTAATTTCATTTTATAGAGAAAACACATCATTAAAATGCAGGTCAGAAATATTAAAATATTTTATATATATTCAACACATCATAAACGCATATTCTTACTAAACGTAGCTCTATGGTCACCATGTCGACCGGACTGCGAGCGCAGTTTGTGCAAGGGACACGCCTCTGAATGGGGTATAATTAAGTCACAACATCGACGCGGTCCCCCAACCGCGTGGCCCTTGGGAAAGGACGAGCAAGAACAAACACGGCTAAATGAGCGCCGCAGTTTCTCTCGTTACCACCCGGCCTACAAGCTTGCGGGTGTCTTCTATCTTCAGCGTCGTTATCAAGGACTTTGTGGACGGACGCGCGCCAACTTGTCCATTTCTGAAAACTCATCGAGGTCGCGCAAATCTATCGATGGTCCCTCGCATGGCCATAATTTCGTTTCGCGACGCGCTCGCCGGAATCTCAATGCCGGTACACGAACGTCGACGATGAAATCACGATGCTCTCACTTAAATCGTTATATCTTCTTGCAATTTTATATCGATGATTTTACTCTTTTTCTAACATTCAAACTAATTTATTATTTTTAAAAATCTTATTATACATAATTAAAATAAAATAAAATAAATGTTATTTCAATTCTGTAGAAAATAAATGGCGCGTAATAAATTCTTCTCGTGATTTCTAAATACAAATATAAAATAGAAATCTATCGTTTTTTTTCAAGCATTTAATAATAATGACGCTTTTGTTATAAAATGTATCACGCACAATTATTTTAGCCAAGTAATTTACAGCAATGAAGTGACAGCTATGCGAACGAGCTACGAAATAAGATGAAACGACTCGATGTGGTGATGCATATGTCATGACGTATTTAGTTGCACGCTGCGAGAAATCTTGATTGCGCCTTTTCACCGGTGCCAGTTGGACATGTAGTAATAAGAGCGAAACACGACTACGAATTATACGTACGAATCACTACGCTTGTACGTGAGAGCGAGCTTCTTCCTATACGTGTCCATTTCGTTGATTTTCAAAGGGTCAATATAGTTTCCGCGCACGGAATATCGTAATTAAGAGCCGTTGGAAACAGTCTGTCGTCGATGGTAACCTGCTGACTTTTTTACACGAGGCGGAGAGAAATATTGGCTCCATCGCTACCATTGTTTACGTCACACTTGGCGCGATTTCAATTGAATTAGCCGGAACGTGAAACGCTTGTGTACAGGCTACGTGTTTGCGAAAGCTTTCAGCGCAATAACACCTAAATTTTTATTTCTTTGTTAGCTTAAGTGGCATAAGACAAACAAACTGAATATTTTATCGAGACCTATTAACGATGGGGCGCGATTTTTTTTCAATGATTGCACAGGATAATAAAAACACTCGGCGCATTCTAAAAAAAAAAAAATGGCGCGTTCAATGGCGATTGATACTTGGCGCAAACTCTCGAACGTTCGGCGGGCAAATTTCGCGAAGAATGAGGCATCCCCCGGAGAAAAAGACGCGCGAGAGACGCAGATTGGTGAATGACTTTTCATTAAGGCTCGATTCATTCCTCATTTTTTCTCCCTTTCCTCTCGCTCTAGATGGTCACAGATAAATTACTGAATCTTTGGCACTTCTTTCTCGCCCTCGAGGCTCTTCACGGACAATTTAGTTGCGCGGCGTCTTCCGCCTCTCGCTCGCAGAAGCATATCTTCCCTCTCGCTCTTTCCCTTCCTTCTCTGCCCGATACAAACTTTTAAATAAGACGCTTCTGGGCGAATTGACTTCCTTCCTAGGACGATGCCGCTTTGAGGGAGACGGTGCCTCGGTCTGAGCGCCCTCCGTTTCTACCTTGCCCCATCCCACGCCTCCCTCTTCTTTGTTCCGTTCTGTTCTCCCTCAAGGAGACGTCGGCTATCGAGTGCATGTCATCAACATTGTTATTGTGGTATCAATTTCCGCCTGCGATTCCAATTACCCGGACTTCCCGCCAGTGTAAAATTCAGCCCTACGTCTGCGCGGACCCCAATGAAAACTCGGAACGAAGTTGAAACGAAACGAATAACGGCGAGTTTATGAGAGAAAGAACGCTCCCTCTATACACCGTAGCCGGCTGTTCTTGCGGAATATTTTCAGAAATTGACAATAATACGTTTATTTTCCTCGTCAGGTATTCCACGTAACGTTATTTGCGCTCGCAAACAACTTTATATTTTATGCACTGTTCCCAACTTCTGCGCGCTCTGCGTATTCGAATACTTTTGTATACCTTAACTCGTACTTTTTAACTCTGGTAATTTTTTTGCCGAATATTAGGCAATATTTTTTTCATTATTTTTCTCTAATTGCACAAAGATGCATTTGTGACACGTGTGACTAATCTTTTCGAATATTAATTAGAGTGAAATTAACTTGTTCGGAGAATAGTGCTCGATTTTCGAATAATTTTGATTTGTATAATGTTCACGAATATTACGTCGAGACACGTTCCGAGCAAAATAATTACGACAGTCAGAATATCTAAGGATAACATTAGTAAAACGCCAAAATCGAGAGACTCATCAAGAATGTGACTCGAAAATCACTTGTCTTCCACTAATTAGAGCAGAGTGCTTTGCCATCTTTGCGGTCTTAAAACATTCGCGAACTTTACTCAAAGTACAGCAGAAGAGCGTACAACCCCCCCCTGCTCTCCCCCTCCCCCAACGTACGTATCTCCCAACATTTGTTAAACATACCCGTTGAATGTACTCACTGAAATTTCCATATATATGGAGTGCAACGAATGTTATAGCAGACATCGCGCTTTGGCCGAATGCTCCTAATACGCGCGGTAACGTTAAATGAAAATAATCGACATTCTTTCGGCACATTCAGCTTGAAACGTACTAGTCTAGAAATACACAGGCGTATACACATGCCCTCGGATAGATCGATTTCGCTATTTGGTTATCCGACAGCTTCGGAATCCGAGCCGTGCCCGTGGGACAGCTGAAATGGGATCACGGTGGCTCGCTTTCGAAACGCGGCGAAGGGGTGGAGGGAGGGACGAAAGTTCGGACGATTTCATGAATCACAAATGAGGGACGAAATGATATTAAACTCGCGGACTTTCGCGCGTACAGCGTACAGCGGGCGAGCTAACGTAAGGCGGTGCGTCATGCTGGCAGCGCAAAAAAGGGCAGAACGTCGCGCGATATCATCTCGCGTAAAAGCACCCTTATGGTGTTATCAGCATTTACGGCAGCTGTTTTGTCGCTAAATGTGCATTGAAACGAATGTGCCATTATCCTCACGCTAATTCAGCCTTATGTTCTTTGTTCTAGGTAAGTTCGGTAATCGTGCTACTGGGAGTACCTACCTTCGGGATCCCCGACACTTTGGTATCCTTAGCGTCGCGGGGGGAGGGGGGAGGTGAGTTTTGCGCGCGATGTATCGCCGACTCCTTTATACTCGCGTTAACAGAGATTTCTCTATATAAATACACGCGAAAGCGGCAGATAAGGACCCACTTGCCAAACTTAATTTGGAAGAAACTTTCGGAATGAATAGTATTGAAATTTGAGTCTCGTCTTGTATCACTTTGCATAAAATCGTAGAAGTAGAATGTTATTCCATAATTTCAGTAACTGGGTCAAAATTCAACACAGAGATCGTAACGATGAATTTCACAGAATTCACCGTTTCAGCAGAAATCTTTCTGCAAAGATACTTCGTGCATTTACGTATTATAGAGGAGAGGTGGTAATATGAGAATGACTGTAGAATTCGATAGACGAGATTTATGTAGCACTAACTTGCCACAACGTTCTATTACCTCTTGGTATCCTCAGGTCAGTTAAATAAAAGACTATGAAAGGAACAGACGTGATTATTTTTCACTCATAAAAAAAAGAGATAAAAAATCAACTCGTTATTCTTGGACTAATCTTTACTAAATTACTATAAGTGCTATGTGCAATGTTTAAAATAGAGTACTTGAAGTATAATATAGTACTAAAGTATAATCATCTGTTTATTTTCAAAATATTTAAATTAAGTTCAAATATAGCAAAGGAGGTAATACGAGAACTCATAATATTTGCAATATATTTTTGATATTTTTGTTTTTAGTCTGAAAAGTTTTAATTAAATCTAAAATTAAATTAAGTTTTATATTTTTGAACGTATTTTATTTTTTTGTGATTTTATTTCATGATTTCTATTACACATTTTTTAAAACTACATATTTTATTTAATTATTTCGTTGATAACCAGTGATGTGCGTTTACACGTAAAGAATTAATTTTCTATTTTTTACGTAAAGAATGTAAATTTTTACGTTAAAGAATGTAAA
>VBVR01006203.1:0-10657 GCA_011638315.1 Tetramorium parvispinum
TTAAAGGCCGCGGTTCTTTAAAGAGCTTCGAGATTATATTTAAGAGGATTTTAAATATAAAAAGGGATTATGAATACAGATAATAGATGCAATATGTATATGTTTGTACACAAGAAACATGTTATTTTTAGGAAAAATTAACACATCTATTACGAATAATGACTTAATTAGCATGTGCAATATCCACAATGGCCTCCATCGATTATGCGCATCGAAAGCGATCGCGCAATATAACTGCAGTTGTAACTGCAATTGTATTGCAGTATGCTTTTACTTGAAATTGTGTTGTAATTGTAATTTTAATAGAAAGTCGATTTAATGGTATAAAATGAATATATTTGAAGAATATATTCATTTACATTTAAAAACGTTTGCGATTCATAACACTTCTTTATTTTTATTTTATTTTTTCCACGAAAGAGATAAAACAAATGGTAACTTATTTCCCTGCTTGAATAAAATTTATCTAAATTCGAATTGTGTTAATCGACGATTAGAATTTGATACTCCTTTAATTTTATCTTATTTCTTCCGTGAAAGAAGTAAAAATAAAATTAATGGGAGCTTATTTCTCTGTTTGAATAAAATAGAGATTACGATTATCTAAGAAATTGAAATTTAACAATTTTGGGACTCGGAAATATCGCTTATGTACAGAGATTTATGCTTTAACACATGAATTTCATAATAATTAGATTGTGAAATTTTAAAAGCTTTCTGTTCAAATTAACTTAATTTCTTTAAAAAAATATTTTATTTAAGCTAAACATATGTTTTTTGCAAGTCAAACGATTGTATTAGTTAAGTTAGTTAAAATATTAGTTTGATTGGATTATTCCGATAATTAAATTTCTTTGATCTCAACAAAATTTATATCCAAAGAAACATTTTTCTCTGCATATATATATATTGCGACATTTCTAAATGGCTTTATTACATAACACTCATCCGGATGGAACGAAACGCTACGACACGTAAAGATATGTTAAGAAGTGGGACAGTTGCATTAAATAAAATCATGATCGACCAGGTACATTATCCTACATACAGGTTGTTCAACGAAACGCGTAGACACGCGCATGAAATAGTTGGGACATATTGTCACGATATACGTTAATAAAGAAAAAAAAAAACGTTGTACAGCATTGGCATTTTGCGTTTAGAATGTTGGTTAATAATGTCGGTGAAAGCACATAAATGCAATTGTGTTATAGTTTCAGTATTCATGGCATTTCCATCCTTCTTCCATTACCTATAAAGCGAAGATCACGTACTTGAAGAGAGCCATATGTAGTCTATTGCGATCTATGTATTGCAATTAACCACGCAATAAATTTTATCACCACACACACATTTCTTAAACAATCGCGAAGCAATTTATTTGCGACGGATACGCCACAAAGTGGTGCAGTCCACGTTATCAAATTGTTAGAAATTTCAATTGGTACCGCATATTTTTATTCTATTCTAAAGAAAATCAGGTTGAATATATCAACGTCCCTCGAATTATCGCATTTTATTCATACACAATACACGCGCATTTTGTTCGAAGTTCCGCTTGATTTAATAGAACGGGTTTTTTTTTACATTTTAATGAGTCATTTAGAGTTTAAATATTCACAAAGAAGAGTACTTTCAACCTAAAAATTCAACCTATCGACTTCTGCATTTCAGCAGGTCATCCTGTACGTTTAATTAATGGTTAAGTTTGAGAGTTACAAAATTTAAAAACAAAGCTGTTGACTTTTTATCATTTCGACTCGTATCTCTTACATAAGCGAAATTTTTGCTAGATAAAACACACGATTCGCAATCGCAATAATATATCTAACAATATTATCTCTACAATGTAGATTCTAACAATATGTTAAGTATATTTTTATTTTAAGTATATTCTATAAAAGTACAGAATCTCATACTTTGAGGATTTATAAAGGTGAACGAAGGTCCGAAAATATCAATTTTATGCTGATACCACAAACCCCTTATGTTATAATTTGATATTTTAATTCTCGCAATTAAGATGAATGCTCATTTATTTCTGAGTTAATTCTTTGAAGATCTCCATAAGTTCTGCAAAGTTTGATATGTAATTATAACTCAGTGTGAGTGCTTCCGTTGATTCTGTAATCTTTATGACAAAAGATTAATCGAAGTTTATGTTTAGCGATTCTACCGAAATATCTGCGATAATTTCTTTTTTGCATGAATTCAGTTCGTTTACGTAAGAGGAAGAATGTTCCGAAAGCTCTTAAAATCACAACTCTTGTCTTTAATTTTAAAAAAAAGATAAAAATTAAATTAAATCAAGATTACAGTTTTAATCTATATTGATAGAAATAGACATTAAAGTTTTCCTATTAAAAAATATTAAATATATCACTAGGTTTCGCTTCTCTTTGACTTGTTGGGTATAAAGTATTTAGATTATTATACATACATATATATATGTATATAAAATGTGTTTTTCATAAATTTGTTATTTTAGAAATTTTATATATACACGTTGACGATTATCATCCGTTATGAGCCTGTGTTGGACAGTAAATGTGCATGATAATAGCGATACGCACCGAGCTATCAAAATGGTACAAAGTACACGATTCTATCAATATGCACAATCGTCGATGTTCTTCCACACACTTCCATACTATTTATCTATTTTAATAATTTTCTAATAATTACGTTAAGATCTGAACAGTTCTGACGACTAACGTTTTCCTTTTTATCGCGATATTTTCATGAGAGTATACAAGGCATTCATTGTAACAGTCTGCATGATTTTTATGACATTTGCGAGACAGTTTAAAAAAAAATTGTAAAGAAAAACATTTATTTTATTTCGTAAGCTATAATTCGCAGTCTAAAATATAAAAAATAGAAAATTTTTTTTATAAAAATTTCAGAGGTACTTAGACTTTTTAAAATAGCATTATATGATTTTTTCATAATACTGTAGGGAATACTGAATAATTGTTTTATTTAATTAATATATAATTATTGATACATTTAAAAAATGTATTTGAGAATACATTTAGTCTGCCATATTGTTGAAATTATTTATTATTTAATTGAAATTATTTCGAAACTTCTCTGGCTAAGTCTGTTTAAATTACCAGAATCGTAATTGATGATATTTCTCGATTCCCGCATATTGCGCAAGCATATATTTGTTACGTTGCAGGCTAGATTATACTTGCAGAACGAGCACGCAGTATCGCATTCGCTGCAAAGTAGCGCGATAAATTTTATTGACATAATTCTAATATTAGGAATATCACGCAGTTTCAAGCCTCTCCGATAATATTTATATTGTTTTAAAAATTTTTTCTTGTTCTCGAAGCATTCATTTCGTTATCGTAATATTTTAACGTTATCGATGGTCTAAAAACGTCCGACAAAACACTAATGTCACCTTCTGTATGTTGTGCTTATCTGAAACTCAAAAGCTAAAGGCATCATAGTAAGAAAAGTATTTACGTGGAAGTCGATACGTATGTAGTTTATTTATTTGAAGAAATTTGAATGCAACAAGCATGTTTTTGTATTCTGGAATATAACACTTATACGGGATATTAAAATATCAACCATTTTATATGTAAAAAATGTAATAAAACTCAATTTTGCAACGCAAACATTCCTTATATCTTATCATAAAAATGCTTAACGTCACAACATATAATATGAATATTGTAACTATTCGTATAAGATATGAGAGCCTCGCGCAAAATTTTTTATTCCATAAATACATTTTTGCAGGAATTCTTAAAACTAAAATCAACTTCGATTCGCGTTTCTTCCATAAGACTCCAGGCATAACCGAGAAGGCACTCACTTGATATTCAAAGATTTACATTATTTGAGATCTAAAGGAAAAGGCAAAAATTACTAAAATAAAAGTGTTTACGAAGCACTCACAAGCGCAATTTATCGCTACATACAGCGCACTTGAGATTTCTCTGTGCTAACATTCTCTCTGCGATTCATGACCTTCGCCGTATATCTTCGTGCATTTAATCGTAGAAATTATGATTGTTATTATCATATCTGTAGATATGATTAAATGTCGTCAATAAATTTTTTTTCCAATTAGAACGATTTGTCTCGCGAACCAAATCATATATTTTAATAACATATAATAGAAAAGAAAAAAAGCTAAAGCTGCGTCAGTGTGGCGTGATAAAGTGCAGATCCAGATAAGTTAAATATTTTCCAAACGAACGGCGTTTTTTTTTCTGTAATCGCGTCTATCAAATTAAACAAATAAAACGGATGATTAAATTTTTAAATCGCTTTATCTCGCAACAGCGGCGCGACACACCTCAGGTGAGGTCTGCCCGAGTCATTTGAATTAAAGAAAAGTGCGCTTATCCGCGCGTAATTTGCATTCTGAAAGAGCTAGCAACGAGTCGTGCCGAGTGCACCGAATTGACGATGATTTAAAAACAATATATGCTGTGTCACATTAGAAAGAAATTCTCAGGCATTGTGATACGTCCGCTGCGCATTTGTCCGTCAATCTCAGGCCGCGAAATCGCACGGTTAGATCGAGGCTTTGAAAAAATGCTCAATATACCTCTGCATATTAACAAACGTTCCACTAGTATAAATCGACTAGTTTAAAAATAGAAATTAGTCACGATTTTATATGTCGTCCTTAGTGTAGCGTGACTTCCCGAAGTGGTAAAAACGGATTTATTTCTCGAACTTTTAGCCAGTGATAATAATATTATTTATTATTGAATATATCATGCAACAAGAGATGTATCGTTAATGCATTGCTTAATGTTTGATTATACACGTAATTATATTTGAAACATATTTAATATATGTATTTTGTATCTTTTACATTTGTCTGACAGACAAATTTTCAGTGAAGAGTGTAGAAGAGAGTAACATGGTTATTATTATCGTATATCGTATTATCGTAGCATTCGTATTAGTATGACGTTTAGCACTTTTAGTATTACTAGTATTAATATTATTAATACTAGCACTGTTATTAGTATGATGTTAATACATAACATTAGTTCTTAGATAGAATTAATATAGCATACTTTAATTAATAGATATTTTCTAAGAATATTTAAAAAAAATGATAATCGTATTTTATATTATATCACTGTAACTCTGATAAATTAATTAGAAAAGAGAGACAAAATTATGTTTTACAATTATTATATTTTGCAAATAGTTAAGTTTGTAATAAGCCTCAATAAATATGAAACAAAAAAAACAACGTATTCTTTGTGACGGTGACATGATTTTGATAGCTGCCAAAAATATTTATTCCATAAAGAAAATTTATGTTCATCAGAAAGATGAATCATAATTCTGGAAACATAATTCTCGTTGTGTTATGTAATGAAACATCTGTGTATAACTTAAACTACTCTTTGCGCCTAACATGTCTAATCTCATGATCAGTTATCTACTGATTTTCGATTAGCTTACAGCAATACCCAACGAGACTAGTATTTTGCAGTTAGAGAAGGAAAAAGAAATGATAACGCTGCGAGCAACAGGGTGCAGCGTTTATGTAACTACTGATACTTCACAGTCGTGGACGATAATTACCGTGACGAGTTGACGAAGTGGGTCGCTGGCTCTTAGATGATAGATAGGATTTCGAAAGTGCCATTCTCGCGGATCCTACACATCTACGATTGATGGGCGAGATTATTTCTCTTGTAGTAGGATTTTACCGCGATATTTATCGTATAAAAAGCTTTTGTGCTCGCCCCCGGGTTGTCCATTAGTGAAATGAGTACTGACGAAGCTTGTGCAGTCCGTCGCAGTTTCTCCCTTGCATTTTGGAAAAAAAAGAAAAAGTCCGATGAGGCGTGCAAGAAGAAGACTTCTGACTGTGTAACGGAACCTTTATATTATATATAGTTATTGCTGAAACGTAGATAGTTAATTGTTGATAGACAAGCTAATACGAGCCGACAAGTGTAATTACAACTCTGTTGCCTCTTAAATATTTATTATATTTTACTTACATTACGGTTGTTTATTTGCAACATTGATAGTCTCGTAGCATTGATAGCATCTCATCGTACAAACATCTGCCCTTGCATTAGCTCTTCAGTCTATCCTTATTTATTATCTTTCCAAAACGTGAGCTTTTGTTTTAGAAAAATTAAGTTGTTTGTTTAATTATATAGATGTATTATGATTATATATGTATGTAATAATTAAACATTCGACATGCACCATAAGATTTCAGATTTAACATAAAAAATATTGCGATAATTAATAATAAAATATAAAATCTTATTTATAAAGGAACATGATTAAAAAATTGTTCTTATTTTAATAATTTTTAGGATTATATGAACCTCGTGGTAACAAGACTTTAATGAAATTGAGATCATATCTGCTGACAGTTGACGGAGTTTGCCAATATTTATAAGAATCGTGTTGTAAACAAATTTATCTGGCGTATGATTAGTCGATCATTTATAATTCTTAATTTATTTTTTTACAGGGTGAGGCGCCCGTATTATTAACCGCCAATGGAGCGCCCATCGCCGAGAAGAAGGCCAGCCTCACGGTTGGTCCTCGTGGGCCCATGCTGATACAAGACTTCGTTTACCTGGATGAAATGTCGCATTTCGGTAGGGAAAGAATTCCCGAACGAGTTGTACACGCGAAAGGAGCCGGTATGTTTTTCATTTCTCAATACTTAAAGTGTGATACACATCTTATCATTGTACTTAACATTCACATAGTCGTGCCATAAATTTTGTTCTTAAAAAAATGGCAAAATGAAATTTATAGCAGACTATATATAAAAATAGATATCTTACCTATCAACAATTTTATCATTTCCATAATCATTGACTTTAAAATTTTTTCTTTTTTTTTTTAGGTGCGTTTGGTTACTTCGAAGTTACGCACGATATCACCAAATATTGTAAAGCCAAGGTCTTTTCCAGCATCGGAAAGAAAACTCCTATCGCTATAAGGTGCTCCACTGTCGGTGGTGAAAGCGGTTCTGCCGACACTGTCAGGTAATGAATAGAGAAAATGCCAATGCCGCGATAGAATATTAACGTTAGAATCTTTAACTTTAACGTGGATAGTTTAATGGATGTTCGAAGGAGATAACTGCGCCTCTCACTTGCCTTTCTGCACATCCAATGTATGTCAATTATTTTTCTGCATAAATTGGAAAACACATACATGAAATTATATTTTATACTTTAATATAAATAACGTATATTATCAATCATATTGTAACGATTATATTATTAATAGTTATTTTTCAATCAATATTTTATTCACTTCAGACTTACCAAGAAGTGGGACTTGGTTTACAATTCTCAACCTTAATACACATACAAACGTTCAGTCATACATACATAATAGATATTTTTACGAATATATTGAGATAAATACTGCAGTATTCATTATAAATGTTTGTAATACCTTTCTTGGTAGTGAGCACATACGTACAAATCGTCTTTGCGTTGCCCTAGTTAGTTGCGTGCGTATCTACAATGCAAATATCACACTCTAATGCTTTTTGTAGTAGAGTAACTTTCTATCATTCAGCGTGGTGCAATCGAGAACATGATTCACAAGGATTGCGCGCCGCTTTTCTAAATTACGCTTTCCTCAGCTAATTCGAATGGCGAAATATGCTTGATAAAAATGGAATTCAAAAATTCTTCTGATTACTATCGGGCTGCTATTACATTCTCTGTTGTTTTTTGTTTTTAGAGATCCACGTGGATTCGCCGTAAAATTCTACACCGAGGAGGGTATCTGGGATCTCGTGGGCAACAATACGCCGATCTTCTTTATCAAGGATCCTCTCTTCTTCCCAAGTTTCATACACACGCAAAAGAGAAATCCAGCGACTCACCTGAAGGTTCGATCGAATCTACAATTATTATTTACAAATTACAGTTTAACGCTAGTAATTAAATAACATTCGTGTAAAATATATTTCTTACGTTGAAAGTTAAATTATATTCTACTGCAAAGCCTACATTGATAATATCCTTTTTCAGGATGCTGACATGTTTTGGGACTTTATCTCTCTCAGGCCCGAGACAACTCATCAAGTTATGTTTCTTTTCGGCGATCGCGGCATTCCCGACGGATATCGCCATATGAACGGCTATGGTTCACACACGTTTAAGCTGGTGAACAGCAAGAATGAAATGGTCTATTGCAAATTCCACTACAAGGTTTGTCTTATTTTTAAATTAAAAAAATAACATATTATTCAGTCTATTCATGATAGTTGATCAATTACAAATATTTAATGATTTCAGACTAATCAAGGAATCAAGAATCTTCTTGCGGAGAAGGCTGGCGAGCTCAGCGGTAGCGATCCTGATTATTCAATCAGAGATCTTTACAATGCTATTGCTAAGAGTCAATATCCGTCGTACACATTCTATATTCAAGTGATGACTGCTGAACAAGCGAAGACCTTGAAATGGAATCCGTTTGATTTGACAAAGGTAATTATTCTTTAATCCACTCAATATTCTAGCTCAGTAGATTCTTTTGAAAACTATACAAATTTTTGTTATAGATATGGCCGCACAAGGAATATCCACTGATACCGGTGGGTAAATTGGTGCTGGATCGTAATCCCGAAAACTACTTCGCTGATGTGGAGCAAATGGCCTTTGATCCGGCACACATGGTACCTGGTATCGAGCCGAGTCCCGATAAGATGTTGCAGGGCCGACTTTTCGCCTACGGCGACACTCATAGACATCGTCTGGGTCCGAATCATCTCCAATTAGCAGTGAATTGTCCGTACAAGGTAACGTTTTGTAACATCATAGTTTTTAGGATGTTTTTTAATCAATCATGTTTCTTAAAATTTTACAATAAACCATTATAATCTAATATTCTTATATATAGCTATGAGTTTCTATCATTTTAAAGAAAATTTTTACCCAAATAATATTTTTTTTAAATTATTCTTATTCATTTAAAATAAAAAAAATCAATTATGAATTTAACAATTCATAATATTATAAATATATGTTTTATAAATATATAAAATTATTAATATAAAAAGATTAAAATCTTTTGTCATATCTCTTGTCAATCTATACAATATTTTTAATTATATATTGTAAAATTATACAAGATTCTCGACTAATGCAATATATACTGATTTTGTAGGCAATTTCCGCGATACATTACCAACGAGATGGTAACATGCCGATACACAACCATGGTGGCGCACCGAATTATTATCCAAACAGTTTTTCGGGACCGAAAGAGTGTCCAGCTGCTCGCTCACCGCCGTTCCCTGTAAGCGGAGACGTGGACCGTTACGATCCTGTGGATGATGATGACTTTGGTCAAGCCACTACCTTCTGGAAGAAGGTTCTCGACGAGCCAGCTAGACAGAGACTGGTGGCGAACATGGTCGGGAGTTTGCGCAACGCTTCGACATTCATCGTCGAACGGGCCGTGCGAAACTTTGCTCGGGTGGACGTCGATCTCGGTCAGAGATTGACGGACGGCTTGCGCAAGTGCGGAATGAATATCAACGCCTTGGGAAAATCAGCTAATCTCTAAAGAGGATGTACTCTCTTATGTTTTGTATTATAACGTATACATAATATGTACTATATACATAATTACAATACGTAACATTTTATATTAATCATGTTTGTCAGAAGATATTTCTACACAGATTTTAATCGTATTTTATCTATCTGATTTTATTCTAAAATTGCCGTTTTATAATACTAATACTATTTTATAAGGGTGTAGGTATAAAGTTATGAATGGTGCCTTTTTACATACAGACAGACCACACTGTAGTTGAGAAAAATTGAATATGGCATTCATTACTTTTTAAGATACCGCATTTTGCTACAATGTTTATTGAATGTAACGATACGTTAATATCTTTAGATTTTATGACTTTTTTAAAGATGGGATGTGTTGGGATTACCTACATGTAAATAAAATTGGAAATTGTTACAAACGAGTGTATTGTACTTCGATGTTCCTGTATCCCAGTCTCAGTGTTTGTTTTATTCGTACAAAAGGATAAAAAACGCCTGATTTTACCTTGGCGGTAATTCAAGGTAGACGGCCGTGAGTCACGCTGCCAATTAGGGTAACTTGTGGGACAAAGCCATTTCGACTCCATTTAAACTGCGTACAAAACGCATCCGCTCTTATCCATCGTTCCGGAGTCGAACCGAACGTTTCATACAATTTGCAAAAGGTATGTCGTTGCTCAGAATTTTATCTTTCTAAAATTGAAATGTGAATGTAAATCTGATATTTTTTTATATTTCAAAATAATATGTACACATTCAAGAATATAAATTGTATATAAAAAAAGGTTTATATATTAGAAATAAAAAATTAGCTAAGAGTTAGCAAATTCGGATTAATTTATTCAGCAAATAATTTAAAAAACAAACTAAGGTTTCTATAACTAATTCTATATCTTCTATAATTTTTTCTCCGATTGAATTTTTCTTTCCCATACATTAAACAATAAAATATTTCAAGCTATGTTAACAAAATAATACAGGTATTACTTGATAAATCGATTCTTGAAATTAATTGGAGTTTTATTAAAGACCCAGTAAACACAAAGTAACAATAACGTCAATGTTAAAATTTCCTACTCAACAAGATAACTGTTATATAC
>VBVR01006204.1:0-10677 GCA_011638315.1 Tetramorium parvispinum
GACAGATATATATATATATATATATATATATATGACATTTTAATTTATTTCTATAAAATTATAAATTAAAAGATTGCTTACCCAAGTAATAATCAAGGACTCCAATTCCTTCTCCATTTCTAGCAGTTCTGTTTTATTTATAACTGGCTTACCGCTCGCTGTCTTCCAGCCTTTTTTTTTCCATCCTGGCATCCATTGTGTGATGCACGAGATAAGAAATTTGGAATCGGTGTTGATTTTCAACTTCTTGATTCCTGCCTTTTTCGCCTGCCTCGCAGCTACTGTGACTGCTTGGATCTCTGCCATGTTGTTGGTAGGTCGTCCCACTACTGGTTCAGATACGTTTCTGTAAAAGTATTATAACTATATTATACGCAAATTCATTGAATTTTGATAGACAATTGACGAGATTATAAAAATAAGATATACAAGGGATGATTGTCTTGAAACCAGACGCCGATACCAGCTTGCGCGTTTTTATTTCCGTTTGAACTGCATGCACCATCCGTGAAAACGTTCACGTAGCCATCTTCGTCCACAATAAAATCAGCTTTTTTATTCTACAATAATCCCAAATTTATGGACTATATATAATTTCGCAATATAATCAATTTTGCTTATCTATAAACCATACATACATATATATATATATATGAATCTCAAAAAGCCATACTGATTGATTCTATTAACTCCATAAAAGAATTGATAATTTATTATATACTTTGATATTAAATTTACAAAAAAATAGAGTTTAATTTACTTTTTGAGAGAATTCATATATTTCTTGTGATAAACTCGTTTCAAACCTGATCTAGACACTGAGCTGTTGTGAAGAAATTATTTGAAATGTTTAACGCTATTTTTCTTTTTTTCCTTGGTTGTTCATCAATATCATTTGTCCCTAAAGTCCTCTTTGGAATTGACGATAAAGATTTTATCTGAACTGTCGTAGATAGTTTATTACCAAGTGGAAACAGTTGTTTCGGCAGAGCCTGAGATCTAAATAAAATATTAAAGTTAACAACAAATTTTGGCTAACGAACCAAGCTGAGTGTGATTGCTAATATATTATAATAAAACGGTTTCTATACCTCACATCTTGTAAAGAGCGCAGATAAATACATAGCACAAACGTTTCAATCTTAAATGTAGTTTTTAGTGCCAAATTATAAAATTCTTCTTATAACAAAATAATCTCGAGTGGAATATTAACATTCAATAACTGTGAACTGTGATAAACCAAAATATATTCCAATGTGAATGGTAAATAATAACCCATGTTATTTACACCACATTTAAGGTCGAAACGTTTGCGCTATGTGTTTAGCATTCTTCACAAAATATATGATGTATAGAAACACCGTTTTATTATAATATATATTAGCAATCATACCCAGCTTAGTTTGTTAGCTTAACTTTATTGTTTAGTTTGATTTGAAAAATTTTAGAACCTTGAGTATTTATTTTGTTTATTGATTAAATATTAATTTTAAATGACATTGAAATTTCTACTTTATTAGTTTCACAATGCTTCCTTATTAAAGTTTACCTCACAGATTTAATAATTTCTGACGAAACAAGATTCTTGGTAGAATTTGTCGCTACTGTTGAAGAGGAACGCTCTTTTATGAAATTTTGAGCCTCATTTTCCGTTGAAAATTTTTTATATATTGATCCAGGAAACTTAAGAACTTGAGCACTGCATTCATTCCTATTGAAAATAGAAGAATTATTTATTTTTACTGATAATAATTAATTAGTCACTACATTTCTTTCCTTACCATGTAGCATAAATTCCAGGTTTTCGACCCTTAGCTACTGCGTAGTAAGACATCTTTCCAAATAAATAATACCTTGTTATATATATAATATTCAACTTCATCAGTTTGTTCAGTACAAATGATGTTTATTCTGGAAAACTACCTTAATTAATATGTTTCCATTTTCATATTGTTTTCAGAATCATCTGGCAAAAAAATTAAAAAATCTTTTAAAACCTTTTACCAGCAGTTCCAATATACTTTGTAAATATACATATATTTTATTTATATATATATACATATACATATATACAAATTAACAAACATTTATATATATACATATATACAAATATACATATATATTATTATTATTAGTATGGAATAATTAAATGTAAGTATACTTAATTGTAAAAAGTAAAAAAAAGAATTAATTAATATACATCTTTAAAATATGATGCATTTATCTCTATAAACTTATTCTTTTTTATATTAAAGTTTGCAGCTGTATTACAATGTATTATTATTACAAATTAAAGCTTACCTAATTTTTAAATGACACTGCAAATGAGATTAATTTATAATATTTTACAATTTAACATTCTTTTTGTGATTAATTTTTAGTCACTTTTTCAGTTTGTCTTGTTAATTATATACAAGTTCACAGGCTACCTGCATTGACCTGCATCAAACAAGAGGTTATGTTATAGCTATAGCATTAATGCTACGACAGCAAAAGATATCGATGCGATATCGATTATCGATTCGATATCGATTAACCAATCATTTCTCGCTGGGCGCCACGACACCCTTGGCGCGCGAAGTTGCCCGCGCGGGAAACGAAGCCGCTTGACCATCTTGACGTCATTCTCCTTTAACTTCTAGAATGCACCGGACACGGGACGAGTGGCCTCGCGGCTTATCTACGGTAAGGAAAACCTATATTCAATTAGTATTCACTACACGATCCATCGCGTAGTTTCGACGCTCGTCCTTAACGATCCTTGAAAACGTACATTTCGCGATACTTATTCGGTCGAAGACGCATCGCGTGAACAATAGAAAAGCGCGGCGCTTACGTTTTCGAATACTACGAATACCGCGGATCTCTATCGACTTGACACTACAAATGCTTTGAAGCATTTGTAGATATATAATTGCAAGGAAAAAAGATAACAGATACAAGAAAGCTATAAAAAATAAACACATTTCTGTCAATTGATTTTTAAATATTCTCGCATACATTCGATGCCTTTCCTTTATTTTTTGGAAAGACAATTTTATATACATATACAACATGCTTTTACAAACAATACAAATGAAACATTATCTGTTTTATATACATTTATTAACATGAAGCTGCAATGATCATACAATTGCTATACACCGTTATGAAAAATACAACAATAACATAACATTTTTATATAGAATAACCTTTTTAAAAGAATTATATTCAACAAAGCACATGTATTAAGCTAAAAAATTTATAAATGATATCAACGATAAATATACATATAAATCTTAATGCAAGTAAACACAACTATTGAAAATAGATGTATAATAAATAATTTCATAAGTATGCCATTATAATGTTACATAGTCGTCCTATCACGTACGGGATAAAAGATATTCGCGTATTATATCCATTCGCGTAACAGACTCATCGCTATGTACGGATGTTCCAAATGCTTATTAAAAACCGTTAAATATCCAAGATAGAGAAATGCAATATAAATAAGTGCAAGTTTGATCGTCGAAACATATTTCTAATAAAATCACAATTTTTGTGGCAGACTGAAATGCCGAACTCGGCTGAAATGCAGGTCAAAGCGGCCTAGAACGAACGTCTCCGTCGAGTTTTGCGAAAAAGAATATACTCTTTCGCAGATTAATAGCGTAATTGGAAACATATTATTTCTCCTTCGCGAAAAATAATCTTATTTCTCTGCTTTCAATAGCGTAACATACATTGAAGAGAGCGAAGTTTTTTTTCTTTTCTGGAAGATGCGTGAGTTTTAAAAATCATTACTGATAATAATTCCGGAACGCTAAATCGCCTCATAGGCCACATCAACGCCGATTCTCGTAACCGAGCCATTCAAAAATTTCTCAAGCTCGTCTCGTTCTCGATCTTCCTTCGTTCGATGAGAAGAGCGTTTCTTTTTCTTTTCGGTCTTCTCCGTTTTCTCCTTATCCTTATCCTTGTCTTTCGACTTTTTCTTTTTCCTCTTCTCCTTCTCATCACCCTGGAATTGCCAAAACAAAAAAAGAATCAATTCACAATTTAAAATCAATCGTAATAATTGAAGAATGCGCTCTCTTTCTACTTCAACGAATCTTCTTTTATATGTGACAATATGAATACAATTACCTTCTCTTTGTGTTTCTTTTTTTCTTTCATCACTGGACTACTGGCATTAGAGCTCACGTGGCGTATACTAGTATCATCTAGCAACTCCAAATGAACATTGGAACTCGTCACGCTAACATCCAGACTCTTATCACTCAATTCCAGTCTGTCCTTCCTCGTACTGGTGCTACTCACATCTTCGCCTCCTTCAGGACTTTGTCGCCATTTGGAATCTCGTCGTAACCAGCTATCAAAAGCGTCCGAATTTATGTCTGGTTGTTCGTTCGTTTCATATTCATTGGAGATACGCAATTCTTGCTCTATAGAGGAAACCGAGTCGCGTTTCGTGACTTGTTTTGGCTTCTCAATATTTATCTCTGGATCTGATGGTTCTAACTTGTGTTTCTGTTTGCACAACGGATTCTCTGCTAATTTTGGCTGTACAGGAGAAACTACTTCTTCGATCGACGACAAGTCATCCTCATAACCAGCTACCAAAGGATTACCAGTCTCCACGTCACTATATAAAAAAAATTATATAATATTACATGTATATATTAATATTCGGGTTATAATTGCGGTAAGAGATATAAAATGGAAAATAATTTTTATTAAACAAATAATTCTCAGTTTGATAACAATTAAACATTTTTAATTATTAAAAGAAGTTTGTAGAAAATAAAAAGCAGTTTGCTTTATAAATATAAATTATTTCCTGGTTAGTGTTCTTACATTTCCTACAAATGAAGGATAGTTTGAGATAATTTAGAAAACTTTGTATTTACCTTTCAGACTCTGCGTCTTCTTGAGAAGGTGCAACTTCTGAAACGAGAGAATTGGAGCCGCTCAGACTACAGCTTTCCAAAAATGATTTGTCCAACATTCCATCCGGCACGAAATCTTCAACACTAGTTAAGGGTGAGTTCAAACTAATATTTTTAACATTTGGCAGTTTCCCGTCTATTTCGTCTTCCTTCTTATGACCAAAGATCTTGGACATAAGTGACGATGGCCGATTGAGCGAATCTTTTCTTTCGCCATTATTATTAACAGATTCGGCCGGTTTAGCCGATTCTATTTTAATAGCGGAATTTTGCAAAGTAGATGATGTAGGAATCTGTGACGTTTTCGTAGAATTAGATACGTTATCCGATGTGCTCGCCATAGAGTTTTCTTTTCTCGGTAACGATTTCATCTCTAAATTTTTCACTGGTATTGGAGTTCCACCGCCGATTGGACCGGGCATCGAGGCCGACCTTTTGACTTCTCCAACAGCATTCGTGTTGGAAGATGTAAGATGATAATTACTCATAGACGACGGAACGTTTGAGACTAGATTGCTGGCAGACACTGAATCGGCGAGAGCTCTTCTACGATTCACAAGATTGTCTAAGAATTTGTTGTAGTCAGCGTCGTCGCTGTCCTGGAAGAGATCGAGCTCTTGGACAGTCAGACGCGTCTCTTCTTCATTAGTCTCGAGCTGCTTCAGCAGCGTCTCGCGTTGCAGCTGCAGAAATGGTAGATTAAAAAATTTGTGCAGCAGTTTTAGGCCGAAACCATTTCGCATCGAAGATTCCGCATATCTCACCTGTAACAATTCACGTAAATTCAGAATTAAGTAAACTGTTTTGGTTGGGATGGAGCTATAAATATTTTATATGAATTAATAAATTTTTTTTCAAAGAAGTGATTAGTAAAATCGAATTAATAAAATGTGATTTTATAAGAATTTTCAAAAATTTTAATTCTCTCAATTATATATAAAGAAAGCTTCGGTATTAACAAAATTTTCGTTAAAGTATGATGATTCTATGTTTTAATAACATTTATTAAAATTGAAAACTGTTAGATTGTAACAAGACGGAATTAATTTCATAATTTTAGAAATTTAAAAATTATAGTAATAATTCCAATTAAATTCCTACTGGACATGCTAATTCAAATTTTTTTTAATTCACTATCAGAGAAACATCTAATGCCAGGTAGATGTTTCTCAATAATCATTATATTAATAATCGCTTCACGTACTTGTGCTACTCTCTCGTGCAACGAATCTATGAAGTACGTCACGTGATCCGCGGTGATGGTTCTGTGATGCGACATATCACAGTGGTTGCCGAGAACAATGACAGGTATATGGCTAGGTATCTTCGGCAGCTCACGCTGGACGTAGTCAAATGTCCAGTTCTTTGTAATGTCCATTACGATAATGACGCCGTTGGTACCTTTGTAAACGTCAAGGAACTCGGCATCTAAAGCGGGTTCCTCGATAGCGTTTTCCGCGTTAGCCGGAGTATTGTCCATTTTCAGACCATCCAACTTTCGCCGGCGTCTACCGCGATCTACGACATCCCATACCTCCACTTTGACCACGTCGTCAGTGGCTTTGTAATTCCACTGTATACTCGCCACCTGTATCTCTTCCGTGGGTATATACTCTTCGATAAACTTTTGCCCCTGCAGTCTATAGAATAAACATGTCTTTCCTACATTCCTGTCTCCCTTTATTATTATTTTCACTAAAAATAATGCGTAAAGTTTGTATTACAACTGGTGTTCTACTCTGTCATCTGCACTAAACACTAAAACACACACATGTACTTACTATTATATTGCACGCCTTTGGCAAACTTCCTCTGAAGATTTGTCGGCATGGATTGATGGGCCGGCCTGGGAGACGCATTGCCGACTCCGTCAGACTTCCCGGCTAGTCTTTTAATGGCAGAGAACATCGTGCGATCTTTCCTCAAAGGAACATCAATTTGAGAATTTAATTTTGATGCCTAAAAATCGATCTGGAAAAAACATTGAAATAAATAGCATAAAAAATAGCATAAAACGACTTATGAAATAGTAACATAAATATTAATCTTTTTAATTAAAAAGAAGACTGCATAATTTTTGTTGTAAGTGCGATTATATTGGAGAACACTTGCGTGCCTTCGGACGCAAACTGAAAACATATTGCGAATGGTAACAGTAGCAAATAACTTAACTACTCTACATGACGATTATTATAACTTTGACCAATTCTGTCCACGTTATTATCATGAAACATATCTCCCCCGGAGGGGGTATGCCTAAGCCTCAGGGGATAATTAAAACCCACGCATCCTCGCGAGCGAAACTCGACGCTCTAACCCAAATTGAACTTTTTTTTCACGACATCGGGAGAGTTCGACGAATCGCGCGGTGCGCGAACGGCCGGGATCATCCCGAGGATTCGTTAGAGATTCGGGTGAACTCGCACTCACCACATGTGTAGCACGCAGCCCCGTGAAGCCGGATCTCTCGCCGCTAAATGCGACTCCGCTCTGAGACAGCTGTCATATGCAGCAGCTGTTTCTCTTTCTCTCTCTCTCTCGAGGCTGTAAAGTTGGCAGCGCCGACGATCACTCTCGACGTGCCATTCATAAAAAAATCGATCGCCGATAAATCCCTCGTAATGACAGAACCGCGGATCTACCTGCATTAATATTCGAGTGCTTCTCGTTTTTTTAATATTATCTCTTTATATTTCCAGCTATAACTGGATTTTATTTTACATTCAATTTATCTCAAACACGTTGTACAAAAAAATGTAAAAAGATCTCGATTAGTCATCGTTTCGATTAAGTTCGATTAAAAATGTATCGATCGCTTTATCGAGAGTAAATCCTCGTTTTCAGATGTAGCATTTTTATTTTCCTTCTTTTACAATACAGAAATCATAAACATAATAATGCAAACAATACACAGAGAAATAAAAAATTAACATATTATCTAAATCTCTCTGGATTCCCGGGTCCGAAATACAATACAATAAAAAAAAATCATAAACGTAATATTGCGAACATACAGAGAAATAAAAAAATAACTCAACAAATTAATATATTATCCAAATCTCTGGATTCTCGGATCCGAAAAATTATAATAATCAGTCTATACTAAAAATAAAAGAAACTTACATCGAGCTAATATCGAGCAACGCGTTGAGCTTGTATTTAAAAAAATAATTTATTACTAAAGTTTACAAAAATCTAAAATCGCTACAAGTAATTCTTGTTTGATTCCACTGTAGCTTGATAGAGCAAAGGTCTTAATCCCTTCTTCACTAAGGAATGCTTATCCCCGTGTGTTATCATTAAGACCTTGTTCGCTTTGTTCAGCGTTTCGAGCGCTTCCTTCGGTTTTCCTAAGAACAACTGTAGCTTCCCTATTACTAAATACAGCCACCCTGTCAAAGGGTGTATTTCTTCGTAATATAATCTAAAAAAGAAGCAATTATGACACTCAACTGAGATTTTCAATTTTATAGTCATTCGTTTATTAAAATTTATTAAAAAACGTCAGGGAGAATCGTTATTATTTTTAATCATTCTATTAATTAATTATTCTCAACTAATTGTAATTATATATATACTCCAATAACTTATTAAAATATATGTTGTAAAAAGTAAGCAAATATAAAAAATAAGATATTAATATTAATATATTTAAATTTTAAATAAGAAAATGATTCTAGTGAATAGTTATTTTAAATTTTGTTGTTTATATATATTAAATGATCACTCACAAATATGCTGGCATAAGTTCCTTGGCATAAAACTCTGCATCTTCCCAACACTTCAGATTCGCAGCCGCAGTATGAGCCATTTCTAAAGTACGGACGTGTTGCACATTAAACTTATGCATTACACCCTTCTGCTTTTTCAAGCATATCTTACTAACATCAAGATCTATTGCCATTAATAAGAAAATATCAAGAAAATTTTTTATTATCGTATAAACAAAATGTATTGCTTCAAAATTTAATATATCTATCGAGGTAGAAATATTATTAGGTTTATTGTAAATATTAAAAGGATACAAGCCATAGTTTTCATTTTTTCCAAATGATGAGTAGTAAAGTCGGCGACTTCCCGAAATGTCTCCTTAAATTCTACAGATATTTTCGCGTTGCACTTTTCACATTCGTCAGCTTCAATTGAACACGGCGAGTCGCACGATAAATTCGGACACGCGGCAGCTTCAGCCATTAGTTCGTCTTTTTTGCACCTTTCGCAGTCACACCAGAAATAGTATAAATTGTGCAGTTTCTCGCGTCTGTCCTTAGTAGAATTAAGTTTATCGATGTATGATATTCTTATCTGGCAAAATAAAATTATACAGATTTTTAAATATAAAACAGTTTTTAAATACGTTAATGGGCTTTTAATTATCACATACACTGTTTCTTAATTATTGAAAAATTAAAAAATAATACACTTATTTTACTTATATTAATTAATTTAAGAGATATTTATATTAATACTTCTTTGTTCGTATTCTTGGCCATTTCATTTTTCTGTTTTGCATTAATATTTACGAGTCTGTTTTATCCACTAAAAAAATAATAATGCTTGCCTGCGACCAGTCCAAAGAGGAGAGATCCGTTATTGTTCTGATGATAATGGTAGTTCCTTCGAAAACAGCGACCGCGTTGGGTTTGCAACTATGATCCATTACAGATGCTCCCAGATAAATGCCAACTCCAATGGTGTTCATATCGTCGTCTAGTATGTTGAAGCTGTTAGTACATATCCTGCCATAAATACCCATCAGCTCTGCGATGTTGGGTATGAGTGTCTCACCGAGAAATGCCATTAAAACCGCATACACCGTGGTAAAATGTGTTACTCGTTTCGTGTCCACTTTTATGTCTGAATAATCTATAATTCAAGGATACAGGTTGATTGTATATTCATAAATTTCTCTTCTCAGTCTTTGTCTTTTTTTCTTAGAAAGGCAGGAAAGTACTTACGGGACATTAGGTCCTTGAATTTCCTAAAGTCTTTCTCAGTGTAATAACCCACTTCATCAGCTCCACCTTGGTTGAGCTTGAGAATTATACGCGCCATGAGACGGGCCATATCCGGCAATACTTTCGGTGATATCTTTTTTAGAGGTGCACATTCCGCCTTGTGTATCGGCCACGATTCCTTTTGACAATTGCGGTCGCAGTAGTACACGTACTGACAACCCGAGCACTTTAACAATTTCCCGCTGCAATGATAAATCACATGATGGCACTTATGAGATGTTTAAAGTGATACGTCAAATGCATTTTTTGATAATAATTTATCATACACAAAACTCTAATTCAAAATAGTAAATTTAAAAGAATGTAACAGAAAATCATTAAATGTAATAGATATCGCAATTTCATAAGGTGTTCTATATACCTCTTTAGACAATTGTCACATCGAGTAGTCCTGTGCTTCGAATTAAGAGTAAAAACAAATGGTTTGCCGGTGAAGATTGTCGTTCCTCGTTTTACTATATTGCCGCTCATTTTGCAAGCTCAGGCGCAATTTACATTTACGAAATATTTCGTATGTGAAGATGCAAAGTGTAATCTAACCTAACCTAACTTACATTACTTTCGATCGACGAACAAAACACCGGCGGTTCATAACCTCAAATTTTTAACGTGTTGCATTTTTTTTCAAATTTGTAACGTAATGTTTTATTGTAATTGAATCTAATTATAACAGGATATTTGTTATAAACAATAGAGATGCATAGTTTTTAGTTTTGTAGTTTTTAATT
>VBVR01006205.1:0-10673 GCA_011638315.1 Tetramorium parvispinum
TCAAAAATATTCACATGAATATATATATATATATATATATAAGATTATAAATTATGTCATTGATCACAATTCTGTTCAATCTGTTTTTCGAATTTTATTCTATAAAATATAATAATTATATTTTATAAATATTTATAAATTTTATTTTATAAAATTTTATAAAATATTTATAAGTTTATGAATTTCATTAATCTTTTTTAATTTTATTCTCTTTCTCTCTCTCTCTCTCTCTCTCTCTCTCTCGATCGCGAAATCGATCTATTTATAAATAATAAAAATAAATAAAAAAAAAGCTCACGTTCCAGACATTCCTGTTGGAGCATACGATTCAGCTAACAGGTACTTCAATTTCGAGATAGCTTCTCTGTATGCCAGCTCCATATAATCCCCCGGTTTTTTCTTGCTTAGATCCAACTTTGGAGTCGCATTTGTTTTCCTACAAAATAATCATTTCTCTCGCATAGTTAGTGAAATATTATACATAAATATAAACACGTTCACTATCACATTCACATCAACTTTGGAAATTAAACAATCCAAAGAAATTAATATATCTTTTTAGATATTTTTATTAAATATACAATTCCATATAACAATATTTTATTATCGTAATATTTATATATCATCATTATATCACATAGATATGTATGTAAAATAATCTTCCTCTTAACATAGGCAAATTAATAAATAAATGTCAACTTCACCTGTTTTTCAAGCGCCTCATACGTGCGACGCACGTCGAATCCGCGTAACAACCTGTGCTGGGCGACGTTTTCAATCTGGAGCTGAACCTCGGAGAGAATTTCGGACGTATCGCAGCCGGATTGCCGATGGTCGCGATGCTCGTCGCGCTGCCAGGTACGAAGGCGTGACAATCACGGCAACCGTAAGCGCTCTTCGCCGCCAGCATTCTGAGCGCGTTCTCAACCCCTTATCAGGCACCTCTTCGCTTCAACCCTGTAAGAACGCACGCCGGTCGGCCGAGCGACCAATCGATGGTACGCCTCTCCCAGCCAGGGAGAAGTCCACAAGGAAAATCGAACGGCGCATATCAACATTGTAACTGGAGGAGCCTGGTGGTGGATCGCGTGCGATGGTACCATCCGATCCTTACAGCCCACCCCCCTCGGCGGGGACAAGTGGCACACCGTACCGCCGCCGTACCACCACCGATGTGCATGTACGTTCCGTGACTTATTAACCCGGGGCACACTCCTCGATGATAAAGCATACCTTTGGTAACGATCAGACGAGACGAGAGTAGGCGAATGTTGGTGCTATCACACCCTGACATCGCTCTCTCCGTTTCCCGTTGGAGAATTCCTATGGAAACAGAATGATCAACAATACACAACGACGACCATGTTCGTGGGGACGAAGGTTTCGTCAAGAAACCATTTAGAGGAGAACAATTTCTGTTGAAAATAATTATTAGGAACAGGTGATTTGTATTAAATTGTCGGAAAGCTGTAATTGTTTTATAATTCCTTCTTTAGGCAAACCGTGAAACCACATTAAAATTTAAAAGTTTATGATGCTGAAGTCGCAATTAGATGAAATTACTTTTAATTTGCAGTTTTCTCTTTGTTTCCGGTTCTTAATTTATTTGTTATTTTTATTCATATAATTATACATCATGAATATTTATATAATTAAATATTCATTAAGGGTTAATGGAAATTATATTGAAAATTATATATAACGTTATCATTTATAAGAAATATATCAATAAATATATATATATATATTATAAATGTTTATCATCTCATACAATGCTTATATGTAAAAGAACAGCAACTGAGAGATACTTACAGTTTATTTTAACAAGTTGTTCAGGCAGTTGCAAGGTAAATCAAGGTTTACTATCAAGTAAATCTATATTTTTAAAATATAATTCAAAGATATTATATAAACAATATAAAAAATATTTTTAAGGGTTTAAATCAAAATTAAAAAAATTGAAATATCACAGGTTTAATGAGATCAATACAGGTAAAAAAAATGAGAAAGTGGAATAAATATGCAAGAGAAGGTCAGATAAGTGCGCCTACATTTTTACTATGAAAACTTTAAAGTCAGTATTGTAACTAGGAATTTTCGCACCAAGGGCAAATTCCTGATTTTGTGCCCTTAAATAAAATTATAAAAGCTTTTAAATATTTATATAACGCTGCTAAGTTTTGATATAAATCGATAAATATGTTAATTATTTTAATATTAATCTCTCTCTCTCTCTCTCTCTCTTGTTCTCGTGTGTATTTGAACGATTTCAACAATCTATAATCTATAATATAAGCACATAGATTCAATCGCATTGAAGTTTTTTCGAAATAATAAGTACAGTATTACAAATTTAAAATATTTAATTCATTCATTCATAAAAATCATTTACAATCTTGCGTATATTGTAATAAATCTGCCTATATTATAATAAATTTGTTAATGAAATATAAAATAAATATTCAATTATATACTATATATATAATTAATATATATTAATATATATAATTAAAATATATTAAGTTGTAATAATATCAACGATTTCAAGTAAAAAAGATAATTTGTTTAATACATATCACATATCATAGCCTATACAGCAAATACTGCTTCTTTTTTCTAAATCGTACCATTAATGTGCATTGGCTTGAGATTGAGTTGAAGAGGAATTTTCATCAACCGCATTTGGAGTTTCTATGAAACCTTCATCATCATCGTTGTGTAACGTATCAAAGACTAAAAAAAAAGTTTTGTATTTACATACTTGAACAATGATGCATAATTATTGTCATATATATTATAAAAATTAATGCATTTGAAACATACCCATGGTACGGGAGAATGGTTTGATGTACAAAATCATCAATAGAGCAAGTGCCGCAGATACACCGCAGACATATGTAAGAATGTTTCTGTAGTAATAATTAGCATAACCAGCCGAAAAGTGTCTAAAAAACAAGCACAATTAAAACAGCATTTCTTTAAATTTATGGTTTTTCAAATAATAAGAGTTTAATTCAAATTTTATATATATATATATTTGATGTTCTTACTAACTTTATGAAATACTGAATCAGCATAACCACCACACCATTACTAAGCTTGTCTGTAAAACTCATAATTCCATAAGCGAAGGCACCACTCTCGGTATTTTTTCCTATTAGATCGGCAGTAACACCAAGACTAGTCACTAACATTATCGCACCAGCAGAACCTGAAATATTATATATGAATTAACATTTTTTAATTTTTTAAAATTTATAAAATCTTACATTTGTATTATAAATGATATGCATGAATTACCTAATAACACAGCTACAGCATAGATCTGATATTTAATATATAGGTCGTCATTGCCAAATTGTATCCATATACAAGCGCATATCGCAAGTAAAGCACCGATGGAATACGCGACTTTTCGACCCCATTTTGTATTGAGTCTCTCTATGATTAAAGACGTTAAAAAACTACTTAGATACATTGTCAGCGGTATATAAGCCAGAGATGTCGCAGGCATATTTAACGACTCGTGCAAATATAGGGGGATATAAATTTGGCACAAATTAATGAATAGTCGCGTAAACATATAGACAAACGCTACTTGATACAATCTTACATCTTTCAATAATACTGATGCTGACCTGGTATTTCTGTGCAAGAAGCTACCTAAAAAGATATCAAATTTATTAGCTATTATATATATATATATATATATATATATACACACACACACACACACACAAAATATATACATATTATATATATTTTTATATAATACTGAAATAGTTAAGTTACCATTAGCATTGCCATTAGTGCTTTCCTTAACGACGGCATGAAAGATAATGGATGCTACTAATCCAGTTGTTATTCCAATTAGAACAACTTTTTGAAATTTGTGTATGTCATTAGGTCCAATTTGCGCGTCATACTCATTGCTCGTTACGTGTAGTACAGCCCACATAATACAGTAAACAAGTACATTTGAGAAGACAGTAAATGTAAACCTATTTAATAAGACAGGATTACAAATTGTTTTATATACACATATTATCTTCACTGAACAAATATTGCACACATGCTATTTTTCTTCTATGATCTTTCTATAATTACCTTATAGCTATAAGTTCTGTCCTTTCATGCTCAGCGGGTGTAAGCTCTGGGACTAAGGCCAAATGCGATATTTGAACCGCTGCCCAACCAAATTGGAAAATCACTACAAAAGCACCATAATAAACTAGCTGTGCGTATTGATGCGCACTCTCACAGCCTATACATTGCGAGAATATAAATGGGAATCCCAACAGTACGCAAATAGTCCCTGCAAAGTAAATAATTATTAGCATATTGCAAAACAAAAGCATATCTAGATAGCCAAAATCTGTGGAAAGCATATTTTGCAAAATATTTGTTACAAATCTTGTGCCAGCAATACTATAACAGAATCTGCTAACGAAATACAATAGCAGATTCACTGCGAAATATTGCAGCAGATTGGTATCGGCTGCATTTGTATTAATATTTCGTCGACACGATTTGACAACAAATTCCCAATAGAAACCAAATAAAATCTACCACTTCTTAATCATTAAAATCATAAAATTTATTATTTTAATAATTTAAGAAATGGCAGATTCTATTGGTTTCTTTTACTGGCAATCTGCTACCAGATTACATTGACAGCTAGCAAACCATGAGCTCAATGCAGAACGCAATCGATGCCAATCTACAATCTATTTGCTGGCGAACTGCCAATATTTTACTTCCTAATTAGATAAGATTGAACAAAATAAGCAGGTAAAAGGTAACACAATTAGACATAATACCCAACAAATGCCAGGTCTTCCTTCTGCCGTATCGGCACAACCAGAAATCGTCGTTCCTGTCAGACTGAAAGCCGACGAACGGAGTGACCAGGGCGTCCGCTACTTGACCGATGAGCAGCACGACGCCGGCCAGAGTTGGGTCGAAGCCGAGCACCAGGTGAAAGAAGACCAGCAGGTACGTGAACCACATGGAAGCGCAGATGTCGTTGAGTACATGGCCCGTGCCGTAGGCTAATCTCAGGTAAAGGGGCAGCTTCCGTATTATCTCCGTGTAATCGTCCGTCGAGCCGCTCGTGCCAGGCTCCATCGTGACAGATCAGACAGCTCGTTTCTAACTATGAAACATAAACAGCTGGCTGCTCTCGCGTCGCGCGACCTTACGCTCTTTCTCTTTTCAAGGATCCCTCGCTGACGGGGGAGAGAGAGAAGGATTCAGCGATGGACAATCCTAACGACTTGTGCTAATTACTGAATCTATCGTTGCGGTGTCATCGGTGAGTCAGACCGTGTCCACGTACGGTGCACGCGGTAATTCGGTGAAAACGACAGGATGCGAGGCCGTCACATCGTCTCCCTTTCCGACGTCGGGCGAACGAAAATCCGCTTGTTTATCAGAGTCAAAGGTGCCCGAGATAGAGGTGGCATCGGACCTAACCTGTCGAATCTCTCCCGAGCGTTGTCATGTTTTGGTGTCGCTCCTTATACCTGTTTGTGATCTCATTACTCCGACGATTACGCAGAAGTCATGTGACTCACGTACACGCCTCGCGAACGGATGCGATAATGCAATCAAAGGATCGCGTTTCAGACCGCATTTCCCCGATCGGTTTATAAATCCTTAGCTGCAGTCCACTTGATCTTACAAATGCTTTGAAGTAAAGTTCTTTTCTCTCTTTTTATATTATATTTTATATTAATAAGGAAAGAAAGAGAGAACACTTTGAAGCATGTGTAACGTTAAATGGAACTAAAATCTCTTAACTTTGCTTAAACTTTGCTTTTCAGAGAATTAGACAAAAAAAAAATTGTAAGAAATAAGCAGCAAACGAAGCTCTGAATGGATTACAATTGTTTTCAAACAGCACAAATGTTAATAAATATTTTCTAGAATAATAAATATAATAAATAAAATATAATAAAAATAAATAAATATAATAATAATAAAATAATAATAATAATATATAATAATAATAATAAATATTTTCTAGCGTAATCCAACTTATCTACTTGAAAGAATAAACGCTATTACAGTATATGATTAATTTATTAAATCATATTAACAATATATATATATATATATAACAATACTATGGGATTTAAATTTGACTAAAATGTATCACCAATGAATAAAACAAATTCTGATACGGTAAAAGACCACTGTGAATTACATAATTTCCCTTCCTTGTATCTATTCTGCTTTTTATATTTATTCTTCTAGAGATTTATCAACATAACTGTAGATATACATGTAATATACATTGATATATGGAAATGCGAATAATATACATGTACGTGCCGAAAAATACAAGTCTTCTGCGCCTGTAGAAACGCTCGAAACGCAGACCTTCCAGTCTGGATTACATTGTGTTTGGATAACAGCTCGATTACACGACAACTGTATAACGCAGTTTGAAAATTAACTTGAAACCCGGATCTTCCTAGATGTACATTATTACAAATCGGACGCGCGGTAGCGTCACTGTGTAACATCCCCTTATTTTACTTATACGCTAAGAGACGATCTGGAATTAAGATAGAACTGGTGGCCAGAGAAAAGGAAAGTGAGGACGTAGATGCACGCGGCGATCCAGCAGTTGTACGCATTTTGCGTGTAACCTCGGTCTATTTGTTTGTAGAACTCATCAACGGAACTGAAGTTTGTCTCCTCTGGCATTGGGAGATCCTCCACCAGCGCTACGCTCCGGATGTAGAAAAATACTCCCATCAAAAGCTGAGAATAAGAAAAATTCGATAAATAAAATGTTAGCTTTATACACGTAGATTACAGGTAAATTTAATCATATATCACATTATAATAACGTGCTAGCAAATTGAAATCATATATAATTAATTGTTCGTGGTGTTGCTCGTGTTCTGCCAATACAAATTATCGACATGATCTAACAGCTGATTGCCAATAGAAATTAAGCAGAATCCGTCACTTTGAAACTGTTCTAAATAAAATATTAAATATTATATACCCAGATAGCACAAATCTTCCAAAGACGTTCTCAAGAACATTCATAAAAATGTTCCTACGTTCTAAGAACGTTCACAGGACATGTCTTGGAGATCTTGTGCTGTCTGGGTACTTACAAAAAGATTCCGTCCAGTTTCCACAATCAATTTACCATAAAATTCTGTTAAATTTCTGCTGGAGTTCCAGCGGCCAAGTTCCAAACTTATAGCAGACGTTCCGCGAAATTTGTTCTCGACGGATTCGACTGCAGTGGGAAATTGGGAATTCCGATATACATCCGGACACACTTTCATTCCCGAATACATATAAATATACTTATAAAAACGTGACCTCTCTCTCTCTCTCGGTTTCTCTCACCAATTGGAATATGCCCCAAGTGGACAGCACTAAACCGCACAAGGCGTACTTGGGCCCGCAGACCTTCATCCTGTCCGTGCGAAGTCCGTAGGATCCAACCGAACCGCAGCCTGTCCGTTACCTCGCGCGGACGCTCGCAGACGCTCGGGAATCAGCCGCAAACGTGAACGGAGTGCCCAGAGCCGACAGCTGACACCCTCGCCCGTTGTCATTCACACCGCGACGAGGGTTTGTAATCATGTGACGTTTGGTGATCTCGATCAATCTCGATAAGAGTCGCTTTGCGCGCTTCGAGCGCCGCCGTCTCGCCGATTGGTCGATTCCATGGAGGTAGGAATATCAGGTGGGTGCATAAGATACTTTTCTAGACGAGGGGGGGTGAAGCCGGAGACGTGAGACGAAAATTGAAAAACCAAGATGGCGACCATCTTGGTAGGAGAAAAATAACCTCTGAATTTTAGAGGTTATCTTTCTCCTACCAATATGGTCGCCATCTTGGTTTTTCAATTTTCGTCCCACGTCTCCGGCTTCATACCCCCGCAGCTTACGCTCCCTCCTGTTATTCTTACCTCCATGGTCGATTCTGCCTAGGACCTTTCGATGGGAAAGAAACCCCAAGCACGGAGCGCCGTGAGTGGCTGCGGCGCCGCGGCCAATCGCAACTCGGTGAGCCCGGTGTGCGCGCACACACGTGGCCGCCGACCGTGTGCGTCGTTCTCGCGTATTACCACGTATTACACGAGTGGATCGCAGGGAAGAGCGGTTGCGTTCGCCGGGATCTTCCTCTGGGAACGTCCAAGAGTGTCCAAGAGTGTCCAAGAGCGTCCAGGACGACCAGGACGTTCCGGTTGAATTCTCGCCAAGGCGATCGCGCGCCGGTTGCACGGATTGCTCCTCGGGGAAAGCCAGGTTTCGGCGTCGCACGCGTGCTCGATAATAATGGCAGATATGCCAGCGAACGTGGGCATCACGCGGAAAATGTCCTTCGGCATCAACGGCAAGCTCAACGGCGTCGAGAGCAAGACGCCGTTCCTGATAGGCGTCTCCGGCGGCACCGCGAGCGGCAAGGTACTTGCGTCGTGTAGAATGTAACTCGCAATATGTCGTTACCCAGTCGACGCAGAGCAGCAGTTACGTTACGTCTGTGTTACAATTTTGCATTCACATTGTTAAAAAAATGTAACCGATGCTCTGTGTCGACTGGGAAGAATAGCTGAGCGCCTAAGGCACGAGTTACAGGAGTTTGCCTTTTAGAAATTCACAGAGCCTTCTTGCTCTTTGTATTTCTTTGTTTATGTCATTTTATTATTAGCTTCAGCATATTTTCTTATTTATAGCTACTTGTGAAAGGAAACGTTTTTGTAACTGATATTCTTTTCATGTAATCATACTGAGAAACATGGTTAATTCCATTTTGCACAAACAGTGAATACATCATTGTAAAGTTAATTCGCAAAGAAATGAAGGAGTATAGTTGTTGCTTTATTTAACTATTTAACTTAGAATACCATGTGAAAAATAGTATCTTGTCTATACTAACATGGATATTTCATTTCCAATAATTTTTTTAATTTCATTACAATGGCTCAAAAAAAATCTCTAAAAAAGTTCATGAACATACTTTCAAGCTTCTAGAACAGTTTCTAAAAAATGTTGGTAGGTACTTTGTTTTGAAAGAAGCAAGAAGATAAGAAAGAGGAGGCTCTCTCTTAGAAGTTTCGAGAAACTTCCATGGATAAAAATTGCTTGGACATGGAATACTCATAATATTAATACAATATTATACAGATATTATTAATTGTTACGAAAATTAATAAAAATGATCGAATCAGATCATATATACTGACAAGTTCCATTTATTTTAGTCTACAGTGTGCAAGCGTATAATGGAAAAACTGGGGCAAGTCGATATGGATCATCAACAACGTCGGGTAGTTTGCATATCGCAAGATAGCTTCTACCGCGATCTGACGCCTGCTGAGAAAGCGAAAGCTGAGAAGGGACAGTACAATTTTGATCATCCTGATGCTTTTGACGATGACTTAATTTTGCAAACGCTGCAGGATATACTTGCCGGAGTCAAATGTGAAATACCAGCTTACGATTACAGGACAAACAGTTTGTATGTATTATTTTTATATTTATTTAATGAGAAATTATTTTTATGTTTAAGATTGCCGATAATGCGACAATTAATAGCAATAATAGATCTATAATTATAAAATTATGAAAATATAATAATTAAGAGATATTTATGAAAAACGAATCTTAGGCAGTTTGCAATCATTTTTAAAATGAATTTTATGAATTCGTTTTAGAATGAAAGATCAAATTACTACAATATATCCCGCTGATGTAGTATTGTTCGAAGGAATATTGGTATTTTATTTTCCCAAAATTCGGGATTTGTTTCACATGAAATTGTTTGTGGATACCGATTCTGACACCAGGCTTGCTAGGAGAGGTAATTCTGCGTGTAATTTGAAAGTCACTTTGCTACTTTTATATCACAACTTATCGCAACATTGTCTTTAGTGCCAAGAGATATAAAGGAACGTGGAAGGGATTTGGATAACGTCCTGAATCAATACATGAATTTTGTAAAACCAGCTTTCGAGGAATTTTGCTTGCCGACAAAAAAATTTGCGGATGTTATAATACCCAGGGGAGCAGATAACACAGGTAATATTATCATAACAAATTTTTATTGCAGTTCTTGGTAGGTATAATCATTTGATATCGCTTAATGCTCATTAATGGATTTATTGTTTGTGAATTTAATGTATTTGTCAGATATATTATAGAAATTTTTGGTTTTTTTCCAGTTTATAATATGATTTTTATTACAGTATTATCACTCATAAAGCTCTCGTGTTTGATTATTAATATTAATAAAAATTTTTTTTCCAAGTTTTTTTTTTCTAACAAATTGGCTTATAATGATAAAAATGTAGTTTTATTAGATATAATACTGTCATTACTGTCGTTACTGATTATAATATTCAGAATATATGCAAAATATTCTAGAACTCTGTTCTCTTCCTTTTTTTTTTTTCAAGAATAGGTGCTGAAGAATAAAACAATAAACAGTAGAAAAATGAAAAGACATGGTTATTTTACAAAAGTTATTAAAAAATTGTTAATAAAATAATTAATAGTTTGAGTTGAAAGTAATTATAATTAAAACGGAAAATTCTTAATAGTTAAAATTTGAATATTTTAAAATAATCAAAAATTCATTCCTCTATGAATGATTATATATTTTACTTTGATTTTAATTTGAAGATTTATAAAAA